>KE464037.1:0-12930 GCA_000387445.2 Pythium aphanidermatum DAOM BR444 | reverse complement strand
GTAAACTGGCTTCTCCTGAGATGAAGGCAGAGCTGAGCTGATACTGGTCAGACAGGTGATTAGCCTCCCAAGCAGCAGCTATTTGGGGAGGATGCTCAGGACGCCGGAATGCAGAGCTACTCAGTGACAGAGCCCGTTGTGAGCGCCTAGAGGAGCCACGGACATCGTCACCATGAGCCACGACCTACCGCCCCATGCGCTGCGTCGCACAATGATCAAGAGCACTGTAGGCCACGTCAAGCGGTCTGGTTATGATCTCCCAGACGCGAAGAACCCGAATCACGTGTACGGACTGGCGTTGCCACGCGACCCAGAGAATGCAGGACAGGTTGTCGGGAAATGGGTCTCAGCGACACCTTCTCCAGCTGCGAAGTGCGGCCGCAGCTTCATCGAGACCAATCGTCAGGGTATTAGTAACGGGTACGGGCGAGGCGTCCGCTGTTATTGCCTGACAGAGCTGACGTGATGTATCGACAGACATATTTCAGCCGGCGAACTACGCCAATACGCACTGGAACATCCCGAGATACTGGTCAAGACCCCGTCTAAACACAAAACTACTTTCACGCCTCGAAAGGACATGGTGTATGGCATCAAGTCTGCGTACGTCTACCACATAGTCGCTGCATTTTACAACGAGAAGGCTAGTAGTGACGGCGAACTGGATGAACAGGGAATCAGAAGACATCAATTCACTCATCCAAGCAAGATTTACGACATTCTTGCCTGAGAATGATGATTATCCAGACCTCAGCAACATGAAGATCAAAGGCGTAGGTGTTCCGTGTTCTGCAGCGTGGTGCTTACCTCGATGCTCACTACTTCCATCAAACTGTTCAGAAACTACCGCTTCCACGTGACACCAAGTCTTCGGTTCTTAAGGATGTGCGCATGAACCCGAAACCAAAGGAAAAGGACCACACCGAGCTCTTCAAGATGTCCAAGTTCCGCAACGTCGGCAGCATCCTCTGCACACAGCCAAACGCACAACAGAACTATGACGACGACGAGTACTGATATTGATTTCTCTAGTAGTGAAGCCATTTGCCCATCAATTTTCTCATTGGCCGAAATACAATGTAATTTTCAGCCAATCCTGTTTCAACATCATCTCTATCCTGATCCCAGGAAGTGAAAAATCTGCCACGTAATGAGAGGAGATCATTCTGGAAGTGCAGGACTCATGCGGCGCCTGGTGCTGACGCTGGCGGTGGCCACGGTCGCAGTAACAGCGACCAATGCGCAGAGTCCTGTGCGGGGCGTCGCTCCCGCGGATCAACCGAAATACAGCGACGTGGACGGCGTAGAATGTGTCGTGCGCGGAGTGACGACGCGCGTGCCTATTGGGCTTGTCAACGACGACTACTGCGACTGCGATGACGGCAAGGACGAGCCTGGTACTGCAGCATGCTCGCATCTATCGGAGAGTGTCTTCTATTGTGAGAATGGAGGCTATTTCTCCAAGCACGTACGTTGATGTGTGGCCACATAGGTTGTTGATGCACTGAACCTGTGCTTTTTGCAGATCCACACGTCTCTACTTAATGACGGTGTCTGCGATTGCTGCGATGGTTCAGACGAGAATGTGGCGCAGTGCCCAGACACCTGCGCTGAAGAGGCTGTTGAGTACCGAAAGAGAGCGGAGGCTCGGCTTGCTGAAGTCGAGGGCGGCTTCAAGCAGCGACAACAAGACTTGAGCAATATCGTCGCTGCTCATTTCTTGAGTGCAAAGGAAAAAGATGCCCAGACAGAGAAAGCGCTTGAGTCGCTAGCATTGCTGAAGGAACGTGTCGAAGTGCACAAGACGCGAGAAGAAAGACGGGAGAACAAAATGCGGCTCGAGGCAGCCCGTAAGGAACAGGCTGAAGCTCAGGAAGCTGCGAATGCAGGAGGTGAAGATCCAGTCGAAGATGCAGACGGCGAGTGCTCCGTGGATGGTGACACTTGTGGTGATCCAGGGAACCAGGTACCAGACTTCACAGAAGTTGTGTCAGACTCGACCGTGGACAATGCCGCTAGTCCTAATGCTGAACACGTGGATGACGCTGACGCGGCGAAGAAAGATGAAGCTGCAGCTGATGATTCAGACAACCACATGCGTGCAACGACAATGATTCAACTGTCGGACGGAACGAAAGTGTCGTTGGCTGATTACCTCCGCATGGATCACAGCAAGCTCACTCAGAGGTTGGTAGACGGACCCATGTCGTCTCCACACGCTTGAGACATACTGATTCTGTGTTGCTGATAGAAACCCTCCGAAGACGGCAGACCAGATGCGTCGCGAAGGCTTGCTCGGTCCACTTCTGAATGGAGACGAAGAAGACCGTAAGCGGATGGCCGTGTACGCGCTTCGCACTATCGGTACAGCTAGCAACTTTCCCATCCTATTGTTCGTGTATTGATCTAACTATGTACAACTCGTGTAGGAGTGATTGGATCCCCGGTTCGGCTTGTGATTGAAGCTGTGATCTTCTTCCCTCGGCTACTCTGGAATGTGATAAACTCTAGCACGACACTGTCTCCTTACGTGGAGAAGCTCCCAGCCCTGCCGCAAGTCGTGCAGTCACCAACGTTCCGTCGTCTTGCGGGCGGACAAATATACCGGTGGTACAAGAATCTCGCCTGGGGAGGACAGATTGTGTGGGATGCTCCGGTGACTGCTTATCAATACCTTTTGTAAGTGGGTTTTGCTACGATTGATAGCCCAGGTTGTCTCACTCTGTTGTTCGTTGAGCCCAGTCCAAAGCTTGACCCAAGTTTAACTCTGCCTGAGGCCGAGTCGCTCCGCAATGCACTCAAAGAGATCGACGCCGATATGGAGAAGCTTCGAAAAGAGCGTGACGCTCAAAAGGCAGATCTTGCCTTTGACTATGGCCCAGAGCATGCATTCTATCTGCTCAAGGAGCGCTGCATTGAGAAGAAAGTAGAGGTAAGTTGGTCATGGGTGAATGCTGGGGTGTACTACACAAAATTTGACGAAGCGTATCCTCAGAAATACACGTACAAGCTGTGCCCATTTCAGGACGTGAAACAAGACTACACGAGCCTCGGCAAGTGGGAAGGATGGGGCGACATCTCTGGACAAACCACCAAGGACTTCAGCGTGATGCTCTTCTCCAAGGGTGCGCGCTGCTGGAACGGCCCCGAGCGCTCCGTGAAGGTGACGCTCGCGTGTGGCGCTACAGACGAGATCGTGTCGGTCGACGAGCCTTCTACTTGCGTGTACGAGATGCGCGCGCGCTCCTACGTCATGTGCACGGTCGACGAACTGGCGAAGGCCCGTGCGGAGCTCGCATTCTGGTCCAAGTGAGGAGCTCTTGTCAGTCGAGCGAGTGAATATAGTGCCTTCAACAATCTATTGGGTCTGCCCGCCATCCGTTTCACCGACCCGTCAAACTACCGAACCCGGCCCGTGCGTCATGTAACCCCTGCAACCAGACGATTGCCATGTTGTGTGCACTACAATAGGACACTGTAATACACATCGTCGCGACTCGCGCCGACCCGTCATCGGCCCACAACGCCACGTTCTTCCGGCGACTCGACCTATGTACACTTGCACGCTCGTGAGCCATGTGTCTGTGTGCGCGAATCGACGCTTTCCTTCCATCGCTGTGCGTCGCCCCGCCTCTTCAAGTCAGCAGCGCAGTCTGAGTCGCGTCGTCTAGTTACGTAAATTCCAGTAAAGCGTACCTGTACCCCCCCCCCGTTGTGCTGTACCGTACCCCGGGTACACTCTCCCACTCTTTCTCTCCCTTCGCTTTCTCTCTCTCTTGCACTAATCACCAACTCATCGCCCGCCGCCCAAGGCTTCATGCGGCGCGAACGAGAGCGCGACCGCGAGGGCTCCACGGCCTCCATGGCGTCCACGACCAGCTCCTCGGGATCACTCATGACTGCCGGTCGCGCTGACCGCGCGGTGCTCGCCTACGCCGCCAGCAACAGTCGCTACGGCCGCCACCGCGCACGCAGTCAGCTGGGGCAATACCAGGAACTCGCCGTGTACACCTCGGGAGTGCCGACGCCGTCGTCGTCGTCCTCTCCGCCGCCTCCTCCACCTCCGCCAACGCAGCAGGCGTACGACCACCTTGCGGCGGCAGCCTCTGTGAAGCCTTCCATCGGACGCAGCACGTCCAACAGCAGTACGACGTCGAGTCGGACGCATCGCTCTCCATCCTACGCAAGTCATCGTCGACAGTACAACGGAAGCAGTGGTAGTGCGAGTACAGCAACCTCAAGTAGCAGCAATGGGAGCTATTATACGAGTCGACGCGAGGCTAACTCGAGCCAGCTAAGCGACGGTGATCGACGTGATGCCAATGGCAGTTGGCTCATCGACAGCCCACCGACCTCGGCATCCTCGGCTTCCAGCGCAGCTTCGGCATATCCCATCGCATACCCGGTTGTATCGTCGTCGGCGCCGGCAGCATCGTATGCTCAGCCGCCAACCATCGAGCGATCGCGGAGTGGATCGAGCGCATCGTCTCGTCGTCACGAGAGTTCGATGGCGGTGACAACTGGAGACGATACACCGCGTCGACGCGCGCGCAAAATGTTACAGCATGACAGTACAACTGTTGCTCACGCACGTGGTTCTGACTCACCTGTCAAGTCGAGAAGTTCACGAGAAGACAGCGGGGGGAGCGCCAACGGCGCGATCAAGCCGCGTCCTGTGCGTATCAAGTATGAGACTGCAACTCGCGGGATCGGTGGTGGCAAACGAGAGATCTCTCATGCGTCTCTTGGCAAGCTGATCGCTCGATTGACGGACGCACATCAATACGATGCCGAGTTTCGTGACGTTTTCTTGCTGACGTTCCGCTGTTTCTGCTCACCGTATGACTTCGTGAAAAAGCTTTTGAAGCGCTACACCGCGGTATTGACTATGTGTGGCGGTCTGGATCCGGACACACTACAAGAGACACAGCAATTACTCGAGCAGATTACGAAAGATGAAGAAAACGACCGTAGCTCTACTTCTACTTCTATTTCTACGGCCAAGTCTGATATCAACACTGGCATGGAAGCCAACGTCTCGATCATGCGATTGCTGAGTGTTATCAAGTTCTGGATCAAGGAAAGTGGATACATCGAGATGGATCTCTACAATGATCGCCGTGCACAGAAGAAGCTGCTGGCGCTTTTGCAGGAAATCCAAAGCACAACACCTATTCCGTCGATTCGCCAACATGCCGAAAGCTTGTTGATGAACGTAGCGCAGATTATTCGTCAGCAGAATGCACCAGCATCGTCACCCGCATCCAGTACGAGTAGTGGTGGGGACTCGAATGGTGGGATGATGACCGGAATTATCTCTGTCCCGGGTCCACCAATGTTGACACCTTCGACTTCGGTGTCATCCGTATCTTCCATATCTGATGAGTCCTATGGATCGCGGCCAGTTGAACGGCCAGTAGACGTTACTCAATCCAAGTTATCGTCAGCTATGTCGAAGCTAAAGCTCACTCGTTCTTCTTCGGACTCGAAGAAGGATCGATCTGCCGTAAAAATGAAGACGAAGTCAGGAGCTGATGGCAACAATGATGACCCATCGCTAACGTTCCGCCGAGGCTCTCCGATGGTCGCCGTCCCGAAAATCATGCGGGGCGTGACAACAGGAAGCACGGAGGCTATGTTCGATAGCACCCGTTCACATGCTCCCATCGTTATCGGCAGCAACCCCCTTGAAGACGTGATTCATGACACAATCCAGAGATCTAGGCTCACTGCCTCGCGAACCAGCTCACGTACCAGCTATGATAACGTCCAGCCACTCTCAGGCGTATCAGCCCAAGAGCTGGCTGATCAGATGACGCTGATCGAAGCTGAGTCGTACTTCTCTCGTATCAACAAACGTGAACTCACGAACAAAGCTTGGACACGTGAGAACAAGTACAAGGATGCCCCGCACGTCATGGCTTTGATTGAACTGTTCGATGCGACAGCTGAATGGGTCTCGAGCGAGATCCTTCACCCTCAGCTGCAGGCGGCCGAGCGTGCTCGATTGATTATGCTTTTTATTGATGCTGCAGACAATTGCTATCAGATGAACAACTTCAACTCCCTTTTCGAGATCACTACCGGCTTGTCAGCGCCTTGCATCCGTCAGCTCAATACAACGTGGGGTCTCGTGAGCGCTACTTCCCAAGAGAAGTACCAAGTGTTAATGCAAGTGTGTTCTCCTGAAGACAACTACCGCAATTACCGTCAAGCCTTCGCACTTGCTGAAGGTCAACCGCGGTTGCCTTGCTCATTTCTCCTTGTGAAGGACTTGTTCACGCTGGAAGAGGCGATGAAGTCGATTGAAGACGGCCTCGTGAACTGGCAGAAATATCGCAAGATTTACAAGGCCATCAGTGAGGCTCTTGACTTGCAGAACATGAACTACCTGCCGCCCGATGGCTCGAATGCGGCAGGCATCTCTCGCAAGGGCAAGGGCGCCTTGCGACACGACCGCAAAGTTCAGGTCCACATTCGCCATCGCCTGGATACGTAAGTACCATGTACGCTGATACTATCGTTGGTGACACACTGACATCTTTGTTTGTAGGGTTCGCAAGGACAGCACTGTGCTCTATCAACTGGCGCGCAACGCAAATACTCAAGAGAGTATCCTGTTTGTCAATAGCCTGTCGGAGGCTGGCTTCTTATAGATGGTGTCCAGCTCGAGCGGACTCAGCCCGTGTGTGTCGCTCATGGCTCTGTTTCGTCGTCTCTTTGTTTTTCGTTCCGTGCTCTTCAGAGGACTCGAGTGATCGCAGCTCGGTCCATGCAAAGCTTCTAGATGTCAGAAAATGAGTCGTCAATCCGGTCGGAAAATTGATGCTTGATGTTCATTCCACTTCCCTCATAGCTGCTGCTACTACTACAAACCCTCTCTCACATGGTGTCATGGACTCACTGCGTGTCAGCGTTATCTCCGTTTACATCCAAGCAAGCAGTGCTTCGATGCACATCAGCGTCGACATCACTGCTACGATACGACTCGTCCTCGTCGTCGCTGTGGATACCAGGGATCTTGCCGATGCTTTTCGGGCGGCTAATCTCGAAGATTGCCTTCACATGCGCACCACTACGGAGATCTCCTTCGCCTTCCTCGAGCTCCAGTACGCAGTCCTTCCCACGCCATCGGTAGAGATGATGCAGGAACACATCACGCGGCTGGTCACTCGCACCGAGGCTCATTTTGTAGGGCATCGACATGCCTAGGTCCCAGACTTCCATGCCGCTCAGATATAGGATCTTACTAAGCGCATGCAGCTGCACGGTGCCTGCACCACTAACGCTGCTAAAGCCTGTGAGGCTTGTGTAGACCTTACCCACGGTGTAGCCGAGTTCGCCTGCTACGAGCTCGTTTGTCATTACGTCTCGCAACTCGACACTGTAGAACCGAACTTTGACACCTGGAAACAGCTCGACACCTTCATCGCCCGTTTGATACAGTGCCTTGAAGCTCTGGACGATTGGCGGATAGAGCCACGGGATGCCGTGTTGCTCGTGGCAGCCCTTGACGACACCATCGAAGTCTTTGTTGAGCACGAGATGGTACTTCTTGGCGCGCTTCTTCACCGACTTGGGGACATGTTCGGGCGCGTCAAGCAGAATGATGCATCGCTTGCGGTGCAGCTTGGGTAGTAGGAAATACTTGCCGCGGTAGTCGGAGGCGATAGGCAGGAACCCTTCGTACATGAGGTGTGCCACCAGCAGCGGATCGAAGGAGCGAGACACGTAGAAGTCATCCTGCGAGTGGAACACGAACGGGCGCAGGTGTGGCGGGATGTAGTCTTCGTCCGTCATCTCGCGCTTGCCGTGGGTACTGGTGCGCGCCTCCGTGTCGGCGTCCGCAGCGCCGTGCATGTTGGTCGACGAGGTCATGCGGGCTGTCCACTGTGTGATGGAAACCCCAAGGATGGAAGAAACGCGCCCACGCCATACTGAGACCAAGTCAACGTAGCGCTTCTGTCTCGTTCACTGAGCAGTTGACTTGGAACACAGACCAGACAAGACAAACCGGTAAGATACTGGTGGTTGGTGGGTTCTAATTCACCCAGATCGTGGCGATTTGCGATCTCCTGCCCAAACGTCACGAAGAGCAAGTAAGACGGCGGCTGGAGTACGGGGCAACAGTCGGTCTGGCGGCAGGCCCCACCACGTCACACACAGGGCGCACGCATGTTATACACTGAACTGGCGTCGTGGTGGCGAATCTCTCAGCGCTGGCTATCCGTGGGTACGGGTGCCATGAAGCACGGCAACAGGACGACGAAGATAACGGCTCGAACGCAATTACCAACCTCAAGACGTAGGTAGCGGACTTCAAGGTCTCCGAGTTGCCATGCGGAGTGCACCTGTGGATCTAAGTGAGTCACGATCGGTGACGATACGGTGAGGCGTTGGGCGTTGTTGTATCGCTTGTCGCTTTGTCAAACGCCGTCACACAGGGCGTCGCCACCAAGCGCCTTCATTTTTGTTGCCGTCGGAATGATGCCTACGTTGGCATCGTTCCTCAAAAATCCGGATCCAGTAATTTACGAGTGTAGCGCGCCTTGAGTTTTCTGCTCTTTTTTGAGGGGGTTCTGCCATAGCCGGTGGCGGTGATCTGGATCTCTAGATCACTCCATCATGTTTGCTCATCAGCCAAAAGTGTCTCGAAGATTTCTCTGATTGGCTGAAAGAAAAACCAAACCCTTAGGTCGACGTAATTTTCGATTGTTTTGTGGAGCGTTGGACTCTGGTTCCAGTGCTGCAGGAGGTTATTTTTCCATCCTTGCTTTCCAATTTTCTCTCTCTCTCACACACTCTCTCTCCACATCACAGTTCTGCCGTTGTTGTCGGTGTCGCGACTGACTGACTGTATTGGCCTCGACCGTCATCCGTCGCCACCAGCCGACTCGCCACCCGCCACCCTCCGCCCTCCCATCATCTCCCGCTGCCGCTTGCCGTGCCGCCGCGCGTGTGTGGGTGTCACTTCTTCGTTCCTCTCGTCGAAGCCGCAGCTCCTGGAAGCACCCCACCGTCGTGGCTGGTCACTCTCCGTGTGTGCGTGTCCGCGTCGCTGCCCCACTCCCGCCGGGTTTCCTCGGATTGCGCCGCCGCGTTCCTGTCTCGACGGTCACCGACACTCACTGAGTTGACGCTGTCTTAGACGGCGCCGCTTTGAGTACCGTACGCTGCGACACCAAGGCGTCTTTGTTCTTCACTTCGCCCCCCCACATCTTTAACCGCTGGTGTACGTTATCCATTCGACGCCTTGCTTCACGCCTGCGTCTGAAGAAGCTGCCACATCAGATCAGATCAATATGGGCGCAGCCTCTATCGACCGAAACGAGCACAAGGCTGCCGAGAAACCGAACAACACTGCACGCCGTGGAAGCCACCAGTCGACCGCCAGTACCGACATGACGGAAGGCACGGGTCATGTGAGTACAACTGCTAGCGTCGTGACGATTTCGCCGCTGTCTGCCCGTACGCAACAGCACATGCAGCTGCACGAGAATGACGATCACTCGTCGAATCAGCATCAACACCACTTCGGGTCGTCCCTGCCATCTTCCTCAGCCCTTCAGGGTGCAGCGGATGTCGCTGGATCAGCACCCGCATCATCGATACTGATGGCTGACAAGACTACGACCACCAAGGAAACAAGTGACCACGAGGAGCCGGAGCTGGCCGACGATGATGGATTTAGCAATCAGTCTCTGCCGTCAACGCGTTCGGTCGCAACCACTGTTGCTCCCATGACGGCCCCCCATTCGACAGAAAAGCGCGAGGCAGCGATGCGTTCGCGTAATGCCGTCGCTTCACGATCGAACCACTCGGCACGCGTAGCACACGGTCCTGCTAGCTCGCGTACTGCTACGAGCTCTGCCGTTGATCGCCGATTGATTGCCAAGTACGAGCGTGTCAACGCCGAGATTGAACGCGTCATTCGATCGACCAACGCAGAGATGAACTCCGACAACGGCGAGCTTCTGAAGCAGGTGCGCTCAGAGCTGCGCAAGACAAAGCGCAACTCGTCGCAGATCATCCAAAGTCAGAAGGAGCTGCTGGAGAAGATGGAGCGACAGGAGCGTGGAGGTTTCCGCCGTATGTTCACTATCAACCGTGAACACAAGATGGAGAAGCTTCGCAACAAATTGTGTGAAAAGCTGAACCAGTCTGTCGCCGTCGAAGAGCAGCTCGATCGCCTTGAACGACAGTCTGTCTCTCTGACGCGGATGTCATTTGGATCAATGTGTGGCTCGGGAATCGGCATGGAGCATGATGAGTTGTCGGAGCTGGAACGCGAGCGCGAGGATGTGCTGACAAACCTTGTGAAGACGTCTGGTTTGACCGATCTGCAGGAGATACAGTCTCGCCTGGCGCTTTTCTCTTCGGAGAAGCGTGCTTGTGACTGTGCTATGAAGCAGGTCGAGCAGTGCGAGACCTTGTATCGCAAAGCTCTGCACCTTCTCCGAATCGCTCTCAGCACAATCTTGGCTCCAACCTATTCGGGAGGTCTGAAGGAGTTTGTCCTCGGGCCGTACCCTCTTGCGGTCGAGGCCTCACAGCTGATTGAACAGGCTAGCCGTGCTATCCAGCCTGAGTCGCGACGCCGCTACAGCGCCTACACGCCTGACCTGAGCAGCGTTCGCCCTCCGAAGTTCCCTCAGCAGATGATTGATTTTGCCAAGCGAGGAACTCGTTCTAATTTCGACCCAAGTAACGCAGCCGCGATTGAAGCGATGCGAAAGCTCCGTGTGTCGGAGAACGTGGTGATTCTGCTGCAACGAATTGTAATTGCGAAGCTGGAACTGATTGAGAAGTGGCGTCGTGACGTTGAACGTGATACAGATAGCGCCGAAGAAGGATACAAGAAACTGGATGCTCGATTGCAAGAGCAGATGAACCGCCTGGCACGTAGTGTCAAGGCTGAATAAGAGAGGTTCGGTAACCTCCCTCCGTCCGTCTCGTGTGTCTGTTGTCTCCATCTCGTCATCGTCTCGTGGTCGCACTCTCGAGTCTGACCTCCAATTCGCCAATTCTGATACTTTGTGAAAAGACAAATTGCACAAGTCGACGTCGCCACTTGTTCTCACGATCTTCCAGGAACCACTATTGATCCTGGGAGATGGTGGCGAGGACAAGAAAGTGTAAGCGTCGAACTGATTATTTATTATTTGCCAAAGCTGCGGAAGCCGTGCGCCCTGCTGCTTTGAACATAAACCCTCAAGAAACATGTAGGAAATCTCAATGGCGTCTTTCTATCACTCATTTTCTTTCATCTAAAGCACCAAATTCATACAACGGGCGAACGTATGGTCTTCATTTTCCTTCCTTCGGTCCTCAGTGTATGCGCCAGCCCCTCGGCGGCCATGTCGTGCTCGTCTGCGTCTTCCTCATCCGTTTCTGATGGTGTTGCTGTCGCCGTTCGGGGTCTCGTCTCAAGCTGGTCGAGCCTGCACTGCAAGAACTGCTCAGGCAGCCCCTTGCAGATCACACACGCACAGCCGTCGTGCTTCTCCTGTACGACAACATACGGCGAGATCTCGGCGTACTTGGTGTACGACTGGAACTCGGCGTAGTCGAGCTTCCATCGGATCGAACAGCAGCCACGGTCGCAAACCCAGAGCTTGGTGTTGCGTCGTGCCCCCACGACGCCTGTCGGATGGCGTCGAGCGCTCCGGCGTGGCTGATCGTGACGAACCGCCGCATTAGTATCGCGCCTAGCAACCTGCGTCAGCATGTCGTACCTGATCTCGACGCCAGGGGTCGTAGTACTCGAGGTCGGAAGACTGGGAACAGGTGCTGCGGCAGGTCCCCATGTTCAACGAGTGTGGATGTTGGCGGGAGGAGGCAAGTCGGCAAGTCCCAGAGCGGAAGTGGGCAGTTGGATGATGGAGATGCAGGATATGTTTGGCTCGCGAGGGTGCTTTAAACCAAACGAGCCATGTACCTACTGTACCTACAGGTCTCAGCGGTCTTGCGATGAACAGAAAGATTCGCCTATCGCAAAGCAGAGAAAACGGGTCAAAGCGCCTCGTCGAGAAGAAAAAAAGAAACAAAAATGCACCTTTTGAGATCGGGATGGCAGCATCATCGGGAGGTTTCGTTGTGCGTTCCTCTAACTTCAATGTCCCAGCAACGTCACACCTACATGTCTTCAATAGAGGTCTATATGCCACTACGGATCGTACATTAGTGACATGAACGTGCAATCTGATATCATGTTTGTATCTGCTACGTTCGAATTAAGCGCAGGCATGCCGATCACAATCCAGAGCGAAGATGGAGACATTGGGGCAAAGCGTGCGGGCCTCCATCGACTTCAATGGACCGCTCAACGCTCTCGCTACGTCGCCCAACAAGAAGCTCATTGCCGTGGGCGGCCGCGATGGTTTGTAGTGCTGCGTATTTTCGTCTTCGCCCAGGAATCGCTCACTCAGTCGCTGTCATTTCCCAGTACTCAAGATCGTCGCCCTCGAATCCTCCGGCTTTACGGAGCGTCGCAACCTCCGCGCAGGCAAATCGAACCTCAACTTCAGCACCAACGACATCCGATGGCACCCGCGTACGTGGCTCTATCGTGAGTTCTGTGTCGTAGCTCACGTTGGCGTCCTGCAGAGTCCGACTCGTTGCTGGCAACCGCTGCCACCAACGGCGCCGTGGTGATTTGGAATCTACAGCGTGACGGCTTCAAGCATGTGCAAGGTGGGTGACTCCTAGTGCATGCCAACTTGCGACAAGAGGTCTCAATTCTGTGGGATGTAGAGCGCGTCTTGAATGGCCATCGGCGTGCGGTGAATCGCATCTGCTGGCACCTTTCAGATGCCTCGTTGCTGCTGAGCGGCTCCCAGGATGGCACGATCAAGCTCTGGGTGCGCTTTTCTGTGCAATGGTTCATGGTCAGCACCGTCGAATAAAAAACTCATGACTTCTCGATGACAG
>KE464036.1:0-48536 GCA_000387445.2 Pythium aphanidermatum DAOM BR444 | reverse complement strand
AACTCATCCACAACGGACGGCCGAGTTGGCACAATCGGCGCCACGACGCTTGCTTCGAGCGGCCTTGGAGAGCTTCCAGTACCTCATTTTTGTACTGAGCCAGCACATGCGTCGTCGTGGGACAATGTGTGGCGATCTCGTCCTCGCTCATGTCTGTGTCTGTCGACGTGGTCGTGAACACTCCATGCAGTACGTCGACCGTGGCTGTGAGCACGAAGGGCGATACAGACGACCAGAATGACAACCAGACTCGCGTCGTCCCCGTACCCGATCGCGTAGATCCATATTCGAAGCGTAGAGAGCGCGTCGTAGCAGCCTAAACCAGCCCGTCCTTGTCCTCTTCCGGCAGTAACGCACGGGCCTCGTCAATCGCCAGACTAAAAGCCGTGGCATGCGCTTCTGCTCGTCCGTCAACGCCTTCCCCGGTGTGCTACGACGCTGCTTGAGTTGCTTGATCCGTTGATTATACTTCCTCGAATACAGGGAAGAACTCCGTGTCGACGGCCTCGCAGTCGGGATGGTCCATCAGATCGGAGAAAGCTTGTACAAACTTGGCGTGGAGGTCATTTGCTCTTGCTTGATCTGTCTTCAGATAATCATCAAAGAAATGACTCACACTGCGTGGGTGCAGCTCACGGAGCAGTTGGCTCTTGCCAAACCCAGAGCGTACAGGTTTCGAGTTGCTTTCGTCCTTGGAGTGGTCCCAGCATCGCGTGAGGAAGTCGTAGAGACGCAACGGAGCGTCACCGATGTTTACGCTCGTCTGAAGGCCCACGAGCGAGCCACAGCCAACTTCATCACACGCGGCTTTCATGCCCTCATTGCGCATTCTGCGTTCTTCGTCGCCACTATTGGTTTCCTCGGGGAATGCGCACTTCGCCATCACAAGACGTAGTGCCTCAGCAGGTCCGACATCCAGCACGTCGTTCTTGAACTTGTCGAGCGCTTCGGGTGGGCACGTGGCGTTGTGCTCATCCAATAGTGCTTTCAGCTGCTGCTGCAGTGTCTCGTGAGCCAACAGGGGTCGTGGAGCCTTCGACATGGCGCTGGTACTCGGCAAATCCTCACGTGGGGCAAAGGGAGAAGGGGCCATTCGTGGTTTGAGAGAATACTGGTTCCATGAGGAGGTCACACTCAATCCGTCAACGAGATGGACGATGGCACTTCCGATGCAGTCTTCTCGTGCCAATTCACCTTCTATTCTCCTTCTACTCCAGCGATGTCGCTCGCATTGAGTACATGAAATATCATCCCTTACTAGTAATGCCACATGCTCGTCCCAAGTGAGTGCGATGTTCAAGAGCCGCGTCTGCAATGCCTCGCCTACCAAAGCACTCCGTGTCGTGCCGCTCGAGTGCTGCTATCATAACGAACCATACTTCATCTTTATCGATGATCAGCCGAGCGTCTGCAGAAGTTTGCGTGTCGTACGCTGCTCCTGAACGAACTGGAGGTGGCTACGTATTGGAAGCTGGCAATACAGAGAGACTTGGGAGGAGAATGTTCTCGACGCACGGAGTGCCATTGTGGGGTGCTTGGCTCACTAGGCGCCGCATAGTTTATATAATACCATAACTCAATCCATTCTGATGACACGCACTCCAGTCTCTACTCCAGCCAGAAGCCTGTGATTTCCATGTTGATCACCAGCGTCAGGAACTTCTCGAGCTCCTCAATGGAGCTATACACGGGCAGATCGATGCGGTTGAAGCACGTGTGGCCCTTGGGCATGAGCCCCGTGGGCGGAGGACCCTTCTGCACGAGCTGGATCGTGAAGCGACGAACGCGGCCGTCCGAACTCGTGAGACCCTTAAAGCCCTGCACTGGCACACGACTTGTGCCCGTCGTAAACTGCAGCAGACGTGCCTTCTGCTCGGCCGTGAAGTTGGCCAGCGTGTCCCAGAACCATCCCACGACGCGCTGCTCGGCTGGCGTCGGCTTCTCAAGCTTGATCCAGCGGACTTCACTGTACGTTCGCCAGTCGGCGACGTTGATATCGGGCACACCCGACAGCAGGAGATCAAACTCCTGGTAGTCAAACACCGTCACGAGGTACTGTGGCACGATGTCGTAGAAGCCCTTGAGCAGGGCGTTGAGCTGCGGCGCGATACTCTCAAACATGTAATGCTTGAGCAGCAGCTCCAGGTACTCCTTCTTGTTGGCGTCCGTCACATCGATGTTGTGGCCTCCTGGCACAAGCTCAACCGTCTCCGACTTGCCCTCCGATGTGATGACCTGCACCGTGAAGTCGATGTTGAGCAGCTCGGCATTGTCGTTCTGCTTCATCCACAGCGCGTTCTTGAACAATTCCTCGTCCAGGAACTCGAGGTCTGAGAACGAAATCGGCACCTCGAGAATGTGCTTGATCAGCGGCAACGCCAGAGACATCTTCATGTTGTGGCCTTCGATCAACGCCTTGCCCAGCAGCCGACCGATGAACTCGTAGTACTGCAGGTGGTTCTTGACCTTGGATGCCGACGCCGGGTTGATCCAATAGCCCATGTTCTCGCCCTTGGTCGCGATGAAGAGTCCGAAGTCATCATTAAACAGCGCATCGCTGAGGCACTCGAACCACTCTCGAATGAGGCCACCCGCATCCAGACCTGGCTCGTTCTCAAAGTAAATGCGCAGTCGTTCCCAGAAGCGACTGGCCGGACACTTGAGCATCTGCTCCATCGAGTCCGGCACCAAGAAGTCTCGACGCACAACAAACTGAATGTGGCCTTCGTCATAGCTGCGCCACCGCTTCTGCACCTGCGCGAGGAACCACCGCGTCTTCTCGAGGAACGTGAGCGCCGCGATCTCTTCCAGGTCGTCCTCGCACTCGATCTTGCGCATGGTTTCTCCCAGCGACACACCTGCCGCCGGGGTCCACTCGAAGCCTCCCTGTCCATTGTCGTGCCGCACGTAGCCAGTTGAGACGACCGTCGCGTTCTCTCGACGCTCTTCTTCGATAGCCGCCAGGTTGGCCGCGTCATTGTACGGGTTCACGTACGGATGATGGAACAGCGTCGGTCGCTCTTCGGCTTCTTCGAGGTTCTTGAGGGCCGTCGCACGTAATGGCTGGAAGAGCGGCTGCTGGAAGGTCTTGCGGCCGCCCAACTCGACCTCGCGCGCTGCTTCTTCGTCGCCAAAGTCTCGTAACGCGAGCGCAATGTGGGCGTTGGCTTCATGCATCGAGTCCGTGAGCGAGTCCTCGGAGCCTCTAGTGTCGCTCTTGGGCGTCGAGAGTTGGTTGTAGTCCGAGTGTTCGGCGTCGATGCGCACCCAGTGCAGCCGTCCGTCGGCGCCTTTCTTGCGTCGCCAGAGATGCCGCCGCATCGCCGCCTTCTGCCGCGACG
The DNA here is from genome assembly GCA_000387445.2 of Pythium aphanidermatum DAOM BR444. Classification (NCBI taxonomy): domain Eukaryota; phylum Oomycota; class Peronosporomycetes; order Pythiales; family Pythiaceae; genus Pythium; species Pythium aphanidermatum. The sequence goes on along the minus strand of KE464036.1, from coordinate 45,195 downwards.
TGAGGTTCATCTGCTTGAGGCGGCGCACGTGGAAGGACCGCACACGCGACTGCTGCGTGAGGATGCTCGAGTTCTGACGCAGCAGATCGATCTTGCGGATGCCCGAGGCCCGCGCAATGGACGGACTGCGCGAGCCCACGACCTGGGGCGTGCCGCACATGACGCACGTGTCCTTACTCGGGTGGTTGTCGTGGAAGCAGATCGAGCATGTCCATTCCTGCTCGCCACGCTCGAGGAACGAGTCCACGAGGTCCTGCCGCATCATGTTGTTGTTCTCATTGTCGCGCTGCAGGAACCGCTCGATCTTGCGGGCATAGCTCCAGTAATACCAGATACTGGCCACGAGAATGAGCAGCGCCGCCACGAGGAACACATACACGAGTGCCGCGACCGTCGGGCTCAACTCCTTGCCGAAGATCGCCGTCATATTCGCCTGATCTCGGCCGGGTCACGGAATAATGAGCGAGATGACGGCGCCTGCGCCGTGACCGGAGCTCCTCGTTTGCCGTCAACGCCGACCCACAACCCCGACCTGGAAGCTGGCACCTGCACTCCCCTAGCCCCTTTTTCGAGTTTCCCGCTTGCTCTCCGGACTAGTCAGACAGGGCTAGGCGGCTTCGATACAGAAAGCAAGAGCCATCCACTTGGGTCGGTGGCACTGACTCTTGTACGGGCTACTAATGGAAGGATGTCCCACTCTGGCTGGTTAGTTCCCCTAGCCCGGGATCTAACGGTTCGAGATCGATTCGGTTTTCAGCCAGTAAATTGATGGACAGACAGATTATTATCCTATAAGCATACGTTATGTCGTCTGTGCTCCAGGCGCTCGTGCGCTTGCATGGCTCGTGGTGACATGCGAGAAACGCAGAACTGAGGCAGAGAGAGAGATCAATGCATGCATATCCGAGGATTACTCTCCGCTCGATGCACAGAGCTGCTTGGACCAAGTCTTACTTGGCGGCATACGTGGGCACTGAAACCCACCATGTATTCGTTGGCTGATGCTCCTTTCATGTGGGGGATTGGTCCGTTGGCTGCTGTAGCATCGAAACAACTCACGTTGAGTTGGAGGCTGTGTTGATGTCACAGACTGATGACAGCTCAATCGTGCGCTGTCATGTGGCCATGTAACGTTTTCGCAGATTTTCCACACTTGAACTCACTCTGGATTCCAAAGTCCAGCAATTCGAGTAGTCGGGATCTTGAAAGGTCGCAGGCGTGGATAGCATCTTGCGTACATGCGACCTGAGGCACGTACCTCGACATGCGTATGGATCTCTGCGTGTTGAAAATTCTCGTCGCCACCACTGCCACGCATGCATGAGCTGCAGGAGCGCACGAAATAGATCCTTTCCACGATACAGTAAACCAGCGCGGCAGAGTCACATCTACAAGCAATCTGAACAACGCACCCACAACTGGACGCAAGTGAGTCTACCTGGAACTGGAGTTCGGACACCAGCTCGTGGAGCAAGACGCCTCCCGAAAAATGCAACCCTACGACACAAAATACGACATCCAGTCGAAGGGGTAGGTTACAATCCAACGGTTACGATGTACCCCCTCCCCCAATACAAAATCTCTGGATACCGGTACAAATACGGTAAGTATACCATGTGGTCCACATGTGTCAAAACATCACTCCTGTCCGATGCCCCACTTCATCCATCCGTGGTGATCAATCATGCTGCAGCAGTGGAAGTCCAAGGTGCATCGGTGGCAGCAGCTCACGCGCTACTACGTCAACAAGTGGCAGTACGATGGATCCAAGTGGGCAGAGCGCGTGTGGTATGGCACTGGCCCACAGAATGCCAACTCGGTGGCGTCCGTGCCGTTCATGATCACGCGCAACATGCGGAACGAGCTCGAGCAAGCGGGGTTCCCAGCGCACGAGATCTCGGGGCTCCTGCCGAAGGTGGCGCATCAACTGATCAATGACAAGGTGTCATATGCTAAGTTTCAGGAGACGCGCGCGCAGTACGAGACTGCGACTGCCCAGGAAGAGGAGAAGAAGGAAGGCGAGCACAAGGAGGTCAAGGAAATTGTTGCAGCGATCCAGGCGCGAGAGACACGAGAGGAAGAAGCTGCGCGTGTGGACTCCACAACCACGCAAATCGCAATCGTGCCGGATGCTGCTGCAAAGAGTGAGGAGCGCTTGTAGAGAGACCAACATGTTGTCAAGTAGAGTGAATATTTCTGGAAATGTGGTATTGTGAGTGTGAGTGGTGAGAGCGATGCACCTTCACAGGGAGATGACAGTGCGAGGCGGAGGATACGTACGAGCACAGAAATGCAGGCCGGCTCAAGAGTCCTAGCGCATCGTCGACTTGACGAATGCACCTCGCGAGATCTGTACAGTAGCACCGCAGGCAGCACATGCGGAGACGTCTGCTTTGTTTAGAAGCGTGCATCGAGGGCATGCCCAAGACAGAAAGCGGTGGAAAGTCAGCGTCACGGGGTTGGGGGCGGTGAAAAGCTTCTCAAGCACTTCGTAGTGAGATTCCTTGTCAAAGAATTCCCCATTGATCCCGACAAGGTGGTCGCCCACATGGATCGAACCACTCGCCTCGGCTGCGAGCTTCTCACCGGCAGCGTTATGCTCGAACGCGGAGACGACGATATCTCGCTTGTTCGACTCGGTTGTTGACTCTGACAGCACGAGCCCGAGGCCGCCGTCTGATGCAGATAGCTGAACGTCAAAGACCTGGGATGGAAGCTGGACTTCGGCTCCGTTTGCACTCGTCCTTTGATCGTTCGTCTTCAGGTTTTTCATTGCTGTGGACACCTGATCCACAGCATCAGCATTGGTTGCTGTACCCAGTGTTTTACGCTGAGTGGGCGGACTGTCTGCCATGTTATCCTCGAAAATCGTGTCCCGATCGATCTCCTCAATGTCAGCGAGAGCGCTGTGAACAGAATACTCACGCCGACGAATCGATCGAGGCATCGACACAGACATTCGCAGATCCGTGACACCTGGCGTCGCAGTGGGCTTCACTTCACGAGACAGAATGCCGTTCAAACGGGACAGCGTATCTTGAGCAGATCGGTGCATCAGGTGCAAGTCTTCTTCCAGCCATGAGCGACCACCGTTCTGCGTCAGCGATGACGGCAATGTAGATGCTGAAGCTGCACTCTTGACTGGCACTTGGGCTGGCTTTGGTGGAGATGGTACCGGCGTTGAATTGGGATGAGACACAGGAGAGCCAGGCTCAGTAGAGACTTCTGGGATGCTCGGCATTCCAGTCAAATCTGCAGCTGCTGCACACGCTCCTTCAGTTTTCGCTTTACTCTCACTGGTTTCAGCTGACTCTTCCCACCAGCTATGGATCTCGGCGGCGACCTTTTCGAGCTTGGCTTGCTCGATTCCCTTACGCTCGTAAAAGAGCAGCGTTGGCTGGTAAACACCACGTTCAATACGGGTACGCACTTCGTCCCACGTACCAATCGGCTTGACTCGAGTGTCGTCAAAGAGGAACCAGCGCTCCTCCGATACGCCATTCTCCACGGATCGGCTTTTGAAGAAGCCTACGTAGTGGCGACCGTAGTAACAGACCATACCGCGGAAAACGTACTCCGATGAGCCCTGCGACGTCTGATCAACACGGAATATCTTGCCTAGATCCAGCGTCTGTTGATCGTCGCTTCCTTTCTTCGCACGGTTGTTCTGGGTAGAGAGAAGTTCTAACCACGCTTTGACTTCGGACTTCCCAACATGGTCACTGGCCCAAATAATGCTCGTGGCGAATACCATTGGGAGCTGAAGAATCCAACGACTCATCCTCATCTTTCTTTTTTTACACGCATCGCAGGACGACACGCACTCAGGCGCCACACATCCGCCTTGCGCTTCCAACCCAAGCACATCTTCCAAAGACTTGCCCTTGGCATACTGAAGCAACTCTTGCGCGTACACTCGGTACAAAAAGTCGGTGTTCATCAGTGGCTCATTGGTTTCGCCGCACTGCTGACAGCTTTTGAGCTCCATGAGGTTCATCTGGAACAACAAGTGAGCGATGCACTGCGGCTCACATACAATTGACGAGGCATCTTCCAGCGTCGACTGAGACATCTCGTCCTTTGTGAGGAACTGCTGCCCGCGTCGCAACGTCAGCATACGGTTGAACGTGTCCCAGTGGAGCGCATCCAGGATCGCCTCTAGTGTCTCGGTCGCGTCGTTCATGGCGCCAAGCTCGAACATGTTGCTCAGGGCCAGTCGCACGCGATCGACTTCGAGCACGGGTTCCTCCGCAAACTGGTAGAGGATAAAGATCTGCTCCAGCTCACAGAGCAGGCACGAGCCACGGGCAGCCGCTTCTTCTGCAGCCTTGGTCGGCTTACCGCCGAAACGATGGTGAAGTGCGTGGTCGCCTGTGCTGATCAGCACGCGGCACGACCGGAGGTGCCATAAGGACTGAATAATGACGTTCAAGAAGCAGTTGTTCTCCCCGAGATCGTTTGTGAGTCCCTTGCGGCGACTCATGATGCGTGACTGGCCCAGCCAATGTGACGCGCTCATACTGCTGGCCATCTTCCTGCAGCTTCTTCAGGTCGCACACAAGCGCACAGGGGCTCAACGGAGAGCTCAGATCACGCGGAACTCAGTGGAGTCGTTATATAAGGCTCTATGCCCACAGAGAGACTGCTCCGTGTCGTGTACGCGAGCCACTTCGGCGGTCGTCGCCTTGATCCAACTTGCCGTCGCTTCTTCGCTTGAAGAGCGTCGGCGGCATTTCTCCCGATTCAGACTCAGTCTCAGATTCGGTCTGAGGTAAAGTAAGCGTAGTGTGGACCACGCTGTGTTTACTTAAGGGGGAAGCGTGGCTGGCTGGGTCGTCGATTCGATCCACATAAGTGAACCAGCCGACGTCGAAGAGTTCAAGGCACCAATCGAGCCGACAGCATGGGGCAGAAGGGCACGGGGCGGCGGCTGTCGGACCAGGAGCGCATGGAGATCATCGCCAAGCTCGAAGGTGATAAGCCACGAGCAAGCGCTGCCGAATGCGCGCGGCAGTACGGCGTTAGCTCGGCCGCGATCACCAAGCTCATGAAAATGAAAGACAAAATCAAACAGCGCTTCAAGGAGAACAATGCATTCAGCCAGCAGCGCAAACGAGGCGGGACGGAGCGCCATGCTGCATTTGAAGATGAACTCTATCAATGGATTAGTACGCAGCAACAACAGTACATGCACCAACAAGAGCAACTGCAGATTGAGTTGGAGCACCACAAGGTCGACGTGCTCCCGCCACAACAAGAAGAGGCCTCGGGCGACAAGCCTACTGAAGTTTGCCCAGAATCAACTGGTGATGCAAGCACTCCAGCGGTAGCAGAGACGCTTCCTCATCCTCCATCAGGGCAACTCTTGCAGCCGCTTACATCTGCCAAGGTTCAGGAGAAGGCTCAGGAGCTGCTAAAAGCGCACAACCTTGGAGCATTTCGTGCATCCAAAGGCTGGTACTATCGTTTCTGTCGTCGATATGGGCTCTCGCGAACTTCTCTCAGTGCTGATGATGGGGAGCATGACGATGATGACCTCGGGCATAGCGGTTCTGACTCGGAGGGATCAAACGGTGATTTCAGCCTCGACGATGGTTCTGTCCGACAAGTCGGACGCAAGCGTAAAGACGGCTCGTCAGTTCGAGATGGCAAGCGTTCGAGAAGTCAAAAAGGGTGGGGTGGTGTACATGCCCTTCAAGACACTCTCGCTCGAGCGGCATTAGCTCTCGATCACCCAGAGGCAAGAGAATATCTTGGTGAGGACGCTGCCAGCGAGATGCTGCGAAGCATCCAGCAGAGTATTGGTGTTGTGCAGTGTATCAGGCTCAAGAAGTCAGTGGTAGAGAGCGCTTCTGCCACTGAGACTAGCTCTCTGGTCAAGGCTGAGGACGTCATCCCGGCTTCGTCGTTGGCGCCACCAGCCACTCAGTCCACCGAAGCCCCATCAGCGTCATCACCCCCTGGGCCTGTTGCGGAATCCGCACCAATTACCGATGTGATTGTGTAAAGTTAACTTCCCATTAACTTAATGAGCTATGAGCTATTGTACCATTTTGTCGGTTCTATGTACCTGCCTGAGCGGCACACTGACGACGCTTCAGGTTCAAAGTGGCCTCCTATCACTCCGCACGTGTCGAAACCCACACCTCATGGACGCCGCCAAGCGCACTTCTCTGCCTTCCACGGGCGCGGCGACGACGCTGCAGCAGTCTGCGACCGTATCGACCTCTAGCCAGGCCCCGTTAGCGCTCAGTTGGTCTCTGTGCGAGGCCTTTCCGTGGCTTCTCGGTGCGCTCGCATGCGCCATTCTCATCACCCAGTACTTTGAATTTGCCGTCATTTCGACGCTCTACCGGCTTCAGTGGCTTCGTGAGAAGAGTCACCAGCAGCTGAGTATTCTCTTCTACCAGGTCTATTGGGTTGGCGCGACTGTGCTCATCATCGGCACGTTGCTGTGGCTCTACATCACGGATCGTTGGGCCTACAAGGCCGTCTATGGCCTGGTGATCTTCGTGGTGGTCGAGGCTCTCCAGCTTTCGACTGCGATCTTGCTCGCGTCGTGGAGAGAGATGGCGGATACACTCCAGACGCAGATGCAGCGCCCGTGGCTTCAAACGCTCATCGGAAAGGCATCATTCACACAGAAGACGGTCGCATCGTGAGTCGTCAACTACGAATTGAGGTGACGCCACTAAAGCAAACACTAACGCAGCGACATCGAGTCACGATAAGCGAGCGAATATACATTAGTGCTATTCCATGAGACCCACCAGCTCATCTCGAGCTACTAAGACTTAGTAGGTCTCCGTAGCATGTCCACGACCTTGCATGAACTGATTTACCCCTGTTACATGATACCGGTATGCCATCTAGTGCCATATAACAGAGGTGGTCTGATAGCCGACTCACACAAAAGTTCGCACCAGGCGGCACAATAATCTGACCCGCGCTGGGCAGGAGAAGCGAACCACGAGTTCTTCATGGCGGCGGAAGCGAATACGGACGTGGCGGGCGGCGCGGGCGCGCAAGACCAGCTCAGCACTACTACGAGCTCTAGCAGCGAGGCGGTAAGCGCGGAATCGGCGTCAAAATCGCCCCAGAAATCGCTTCAAACGACCGAAAGTCGACCACAATCTGATCCACTCGCGGACGAGCACAAGAGCGACGATGCCAGAGACGACGAGGAAGCGCCCCAGAGCGCGGGCGAGCGATTAGCATCCCACCTCGATATGCTCGCGGAGACAGTGCGCGCGATCGTCACGCGCGTGATGCAGCCGCAGAATGCGGAGCCGTGTGAGGACGAAGAGGCGACTGCGACACCGGAGGAAGAGGAATCCACGTCGATAGAGAACGCCGAAGAGGCCACACCCATCACCACGCGCAGCGAGTACCCACTGGAGGTGCGCCAGGAGTGTGTGAGCATGCACAACGCTGGGAAGAGCTACAAGCAGATCGCTGCGGCGCTCGGCATGCCGGTAACGACAGTGCAAACGATCGTGAAGCGAGCCAAGCAGCAGGGCGGCGTTGTGGCACCAGCACAGAGAGCAGGAAGGCCACGGGCGACGGACGCCAGTGTGGAGAAGACAATCCGGGAGATCGTGGAGCTTCATCCACAGTGGAGTGCGCGCGAGGTGATGGACGCCGTCATGGAGTCACACGGCGGCGTGAACGTGTCATTTGAGACGATCCGCCGGCGTGTCCGCGACTGTCGCAAGGAACTCAAGGAGCTGGTGGAGCGAAGTGAAGTGAAGCCATCAGTGCACGAAGAAGAGAAGGCGGCAGAACTCGAGTCGCGTGATCAGGCTGCTTCGACTTCAGAAGAACAAGGTGAAAACGGGGATGTCAACAGCGCCGATGTGGTGTCTTCAGACACCGAAGTTGAGACATCGGGGGCTAGCACTGCACCCGATGAAACTGGCACTGTGTCTTCTGCTGCTGCTGCTTCCGGTTCGACAAGTGGGAAGACGAGACGGAAGCGCGGAAGCGAGTACACGCCCGAGTTTCGGGAGCTGTGCGTCAAGAAGCACGAGGAAGAAGGGCAGTCGTACCAGGCCATTGCGACCGAGTTCAACATCCCTCCCGATTCTGTACGTGCGATCGTCCGCAAGGCCAAGCGTACTGGAACAGTTGTGACGGCTCCTCGAAGTGGTCGGCCGCGCAAGACGACCGAACTCATTGACCGGGTGATTCTGCAGTCCGTCAAGAACAGTCAGCGCAGCACGGCGAAGCAGATCCAAGACGACCTGTGGAACATCTACCAAGTCAAAGTGTCGTGTGAGACGATTCGTCGGCGCGTCCGAGATCACACAAAGCAGCGTCTCCAGCTGGTTGATGCGCCACCTTCAGCTTCTGCTCAACAGCTTCCTCCTTCAGCGTCCAACACACAGCCACTATCCAGTACTAGGCATCCTAGCTGGCCAGCACCTCCAAGCCATGGACACCAGCTCATGGCTGTACCGAGTGATGCAACGAGAGGTTCTTTGAAGCGAAAGCGTAGCGAGTATTCTATCGAAGTGCGTGAGCAGTGTGTGTCGTTGCATGCTGAAGGTATGGGCTACCGGAAAATCGGAGAGAAGCTAGGCATGCCACATACAACAGTGCGAGCCATCGTGGAGAAGGTGCAACGCACAGGCACGACGGCCCCTGCTCCGCGTAGTGGACGGCCACGCAAGACCGACGACATCCTTGACAAGGTCATCTTGCAGACCGTGAAGGCAAACGAGAAATGTTCAGCGCGCGTGATTCAACAGGAGCTAGAGACGGCATTTGGAGTCACCGTGTCTTGTGAGACTGTTCGACGCCGTGTAAAAGACTACATGCGGCAAAAGCACTTGCATGCAGAGTCGTCATCTTCGACTTCGGTCGACACGTCTCACGAAGCGAGAATGCGGGTGGAACGACCGACTTATGAAGGCAGTCAAGAGTATACTGCGTCGGTGTCGCGATTACCAGCTGAGACCACGCTTGCCCAGCCAACGCAGGTTCAAACCATATTCAGCATGGCGAATACCGACGGCATGATCGATGATCCTCATGGAGAAGCCCGTGCACAACAGTCGCTTATGGATATGGTGACTGCTGCCACAGCGACTGCATCAACTGTCACTTCGTCTCCGCAACACACGCAAGAGCCGTCTCCACATCACCATGCGACCCATTCGTCCATTGGCCTACAGGCGTTCATGCAATCGACCCATGGAGCAGCATTCAGTTTTACACCTCACACGATGCAGCAGCTCGGCATGGCCCACTTCGGAGCCCATCCGCAGCATTCCATGCAGCCGCCGCCGCCGTCGCCTTCGCCTATGAGTGAGTTTGTTTTGTGAACTCAATGACGCAGCCATGATGTTTGACGACGAAGGAGACGAGCCTGAGGCTGTTGAAGACGTCAGCCTCTGTCAAGAGCTGCCGCAGAATGGAAAAGGACGAGGATTCGCAGCACAGCACGACGGATGAAGAGTTCAGCCATGGAGATCATCTTGTCGATGCATGTCGCCAGAGTGAAGACCGCGACTAACTTGAACAACTCGACCATCCAGTGCGTGATTCAGAAGGAAGGAAGCGTCCATTGAACTACGCCATTGAAGATTGAGGAGAGCATCAAAGCCATTCACATCCGAATACCTGCCAGTCGATGTGCGCCACCAGTCGATGCGCCATGCAGAGTGGTCTGATGTGCCCTCACTCATCAGATGAGAGAGTCGGATGCGAGTGGCGCGACTAAGCCCCAAGAAATATAGAACCGACGCAGGTGCAGTCGCGTTTCGATCGATGCGAGCTCATGAATGGCCGATTGCGCATCTCCAAGGAGCTCTTGGAGGAGATTAATCGAGGTGGTTGAAGTGGAAGCACGCGGGCGAGGAGGGTTGCCGCCAGGAGGAGCAGAGGAGGAGACTGCTGCAGTAGGTGTCGCACCTGCCGCTCACCCGGCGTTTGGACCAAACAGAGGAGTCAGAGAGCGAGCGAGGGAGAGAGAGACCGCGCATGAAGGTGACAGGAAGGCGACGAGGGCATTCCATGTGGCGCCCTTCGTTTGCATGGATTGGAAAAGCAGCCATCAATCAGGCCAGCGGAAAATCTCAGGACGACAGATTCCAGGATTCAGGAAACGTTCCAGATTCAAGTGAACAGAGCCGGGGAGTTGTGACTCGGCCGAACCAAGTGGTGGGACATGTCTTTTCAAAGCAACAAACCGACTTCCAGGATCCAGGGTTGATGAGGATAACACAATAGAGTACCCTCAGCCCTAGGCGGTCACTCCTCTTGAGATTCATGGTGCAGTCAGAACAAAAAGATGCCGAAGCCTCTCCCAAAAAACTCCACCCTGTCGCGACATTGCTGCTGCTGCTGCTGCTTCAGCTGCCGATCCTGACTGACTCTCCAACCCAAAAGATGAATTGTGATCTCCGGTGGTGAGAGAACAGGAGAGCAGTTGGCATCGATGTTCATGGCCATGGCATGGGTACACCATGAAGTTGGTTCTGAACGCTTGAGGAATCCAGGTTTCATCAATGCGACGGCTGAACCTGGGTTGGTTAGCACGATGTAGCGAGCGCTGCCGGTGCTGCGCAAACCACTGGTTAACTTTGGTCAACGCATGGCTGTCCTCTCGCGCGTTCTCGTTCACGCGTTCGCTGGAAGCACGCGCGTGGCTCAATGAGGCACTCACTGCCCCTCCAAACTCACGATCTGAGAGACGAGAGCGAATCCAACGAACCAACAACCCGACGGAATCGAAACACCAGTCCGACTCATTTCTGTCCCAGGGTGATGACGCAGTCAAGCCAACAATGTGTTTTATACACCGGTTAAAACTGTTTTAGGTTAGCTCCTCTGCCGTATGGTTGTGAGTGAAAAACGCGGCGTCTCCACCACGGCTTGCAGCGTCATCGCTTCCTGGGCAAACGCCAAAGCAGAAAAGCGCGTGATCGAAAACAGAAGCGCCGTCAGTCCCGCTTTCCGACCTTCCGTCACCTCCTCCCGCCCCGCTTGGTCTGTCTGTCTGCTCAACCGGCCGTGGTGGAAAGAAAACAACCGGGAGAAAGGCCCGACGCCGAGCGACACACTCACAACGCGACCCGCCCCCTCACCTGCGCCAGCGACGCGCACCTCGTGCTGGTTGTAGAGTCTGTCTCCGCCGAAGCCCAAGGGAGCCGTGTCTGATTCGCACACGCACGGACTGACCGACAACTGCACTCAACTGCTGCTTCGCCGCGCCGCCCCCACCCAGAAAACACTCCGAACCCGCGCGCACCAACTTGTTCCGCCGAGAACAAGCGCTCACCGGTTTCCGCCATCATTGTAAGTGCCCGCTGCTTTCTCTCCGTGTTTCCCGTCTGGATCTGGATCGCCGAGGAAAAAGTAAAAAAGCAAAAAAACAACAACCTCCGCTCGGACGATCCAGATCCAGTCCAGACCGAGCGCCAAAATTCCAGTCGCGTCCAGACCCAGTCTCAGTGGCTTGAACACGGAGACAAGTTCATGCCATGCGCACTGGACTGGATGCGCTCGGGATGCGGCCTCGGCTCACTGGATGCCTGCCTGCCTGCCTGCTTCTCCGATGGACTCACATCTGTGTTTGGTGTGTCGTGCGATTGTCAGGTGTGTGTGAACCGCTCCCATCGTCCATACTTCCGCGTCCCTGTCGTGCCGCCTTGAACTGGACCATCCGTCCAGCTTCCTCGACGCTCCCCTTCTTAATCCCCAACTCCCCGGAGTCCAGACACTCGCCTCCAATATGGCGCACGTCCTCGGAGAAGCGCGCATGCTGTCGCGCACAGCCGCCACGCGTCGCAAGTCGGTTGGTTCGGCCGCCATGCTCGGTGGCAGTATCCAGCTCGGCTCCACGCCGTCGTCCAGTTCGTCGTTCCTGGCCAATGGCCCACCGACGGGCAGTGGCGACTCGCAGTACTCGACGACCTCGACCGTGAATGGCACAACGCGTGGGAGTCTCGCGCGCAAGGGCTCGGCGGCCATTGCGACGCCCAATCTCATTGACCTCAAGACCATCACGGCCGAGGAAGTCGAGTGGGAAGGCTACTTGTACAAGCAGCGAAAGATCGTCAAGAACTGGACGCCACGCTACATCACGCTGCAGAACCGCACGATCACCGTGTACAAGAGCAAGACCCACGCGATCGCCAAGGAGCCGAGCCGCGGCAAGTGGGTCATCCACCAGATCCTCACGACGCTGCCGTCGACGGGCTTTGGTGGCTCCAAGCTCCAGCCGGAAGTGCTCGGCTTCAGCTTTCTCGCGACCAACGGCAACATGATCCACTTCATCGCTCCATCAGCCATCCAAAAGGCCATGTGGCTCAATGCCATGCGCACGAGTCTGCACCGAGCGAATGCCGAGACAGCGTCCATGCTGGGGCCACCGCCAGACGCCCAGCCAATGTTCGGACGCAACGGATCATCCACGAACTCGACGACGTCCACCCTTAGCATTCCACCGCTGAGTCGTACGTCGTCGTTTGGCGTCGGCTACAAGTCGAGATCGGATGACGGTTCTGGATCGATCGAGTCGTCAATTACCAAGGTGCTGGCGGAAAAGTTCCTGAACAACATGATGGAAGTCATGAGCACCAAGTCGTCGGAACAGGTGATTGAAAAGCTCCCGGCGCTGCTGCGCCAACTCGCCAAGGACGTGGAGCTCTGGTTTGACCTTGAGACATCGGAGGCGCGCGAGCCATCCTGCGTGTTCAAGGGCGTGTACCATGGCCGTGAAGGTTTTGTACACTTCTTGTCGCTGTACGTGACCAAGTATTTGCTTGCGAATGAGCCTGAAGGTGAGACGCACCACCGTGCCGAAGATGACGACCACCACGGCTTCGCGTGTCTTCACAACCTGATCAACACGGTCTCGGGCTCCAAGACTCTAGGCAAATTCGCGCTGCAGCTGTCGTTCTCGCCTGCCAAGCGCGTCTCGCGAGCCGTGCTGTCGTTCCGCCAGCGTCCTGCGTCGGGCTCAAGCTCGTCGTCGTCGTCCAAGCCACGCCGAAGTGTCCAGGCCAACCCAATCGCCATGTCGGAGCACTCGGCGTGCTTCCACCAGGCGTACCTGACAAAGCGTTCATTGGCGATGTCGTTCTCTGACTTTGACGTCGTCGGTGTCTTGGGCCAGGGTGGCTTCGGTACGGTCGTGCTGGTGAAGCGCCACTTGAGTCAGGACGAGTACTTCGCGATCAAGATCATTGACAAGCACTCAGGCGCCGAGAGTGCACTCAAAGAGCGTCGCATTCTCAGTGGCGTGCGTCACCCGTTCCTCGCGTGTCTGCGCTTCGCCTTCCAGACGCAGACCAAGCTCTACCTTGGTCTCGACTACTACAAGGGAGGCAACCTGTATCTGCACATGCACACGTCCAAGATGGACCCAAACCTCTCGACGAGTGCGGGTCGTCGCTTCGACGTCGACCAGGCACGCTTCTACGCGGCTGAGTTGGCAATTGCGCTGTCGTACTTGCACTCGCACGGAATTATCTACCGCGATCTCAAGCCCGACAACATCATGCTCGACCGTTTCGGCCACATTCGCCTTGTTGACTTCGGTATCTCGAAGCAGTTGCGTTCAGACGAGTCAGGCAACGGCGAGTACGAGCCGACTGGTACGTTGGCCGGCTCGCCCGCGTACATTGCCCCCGAGCAGTTGCTCACACAGAAGCCGCAGTATGGTATGGAAGCAGATTGGTGGAGCTACGGTGTGCTGCTGTATGAGATGCTCACGGGCTCGACGCCGTTCCATGACAACAACATCTCGCAGATGTACAAGAAGATCCAGACGGCCGAAGTCAACTATGACCGTCGTCCACCGATTGATGAAGATGCTATCGATCTTCTCAAGAAGCTTCTCGTGCGTGACCCAACAGAGCGTATTGGTGTTTCTGAGATCATGGCTCATCCCTTCTTCAAGTCGATTAACTGGGCGAAGCTGGAAGTCAAGGACGTGGAGGCGCCGTTTATTCCACCAGCGGACGACCTCATGGCCAACGTGCACGACCACTTCCGGAATATGAAGGTGGAAGAATCGATCGGCGAAATGGACGTCAAGACGGGCAAGAAGGGCCAGTCGTCCGTGAACATCAAGGACGAGTCCCACTTCGACGAGTTCAGCTTTGCGTATGACACGACACGAGCAACGTTCGATGGTCTGTCTATGGCTGACGATGGGTGGCTCATGCGGCAGTTGGCGGAGGGTGCGGCACTGCGAGGCCGTCTGCAAAGTGGAGCTGACGAAGGCGAGTGCTGTCCAACGGACGACCAGACGAGTGAGGAAGACGCCCTCAAGCTCACGACGCAGGACAGCGGAAGCCACAGCGGTAGTGGCTCGGACGCTGAGATCCCGGCAACCGTGTCGCTGTCACGTGAGTCGTCGACGGCGAGTCCGTTGGCCATTCTGTAAGCACATGACAGAAAATACTCGAGTCCCAGTTATCCTGTAGAGTGGACGCAAGCTCAAGTCAAGGTTAGACGGAGTCAGATCAGTGTACTGGTATGCGGTTGTCGATGATGATGATCCTCTGCTTTTCTTTTTTGCTCGGATAAATAAGTACTTTTGTCAACACTCAGTCTGCAGCTTGGGGCAGGGCCATCATCTGTCGCTCGACTAGGTTGACCACCGTAAGGCCCATGGTGTGCTGCAGCGGCGGTGTGGCCTCGTCCTTCATGGCGATCCTCAGGAACTTGGTGATCATCTGGTGCGATGGCTGCACGCTCGCCATCTTGAGAGATGCCATCTCGGCCAGTTGTAATGGGTTCATCTTACGCTTGTCCTTGAGCGTCAGGCTCGCTCCTGCGTTCACGAGCAGCCGCACGACCTTGATGTGGCCATAATACGCCGCGTAGTGTAATGGAGAGAGCCCCTCGAGTGTGTCTTGGAGATCGATGGACGCTCCATTGCGTAGCAAGACACTAACTATCTCATCACTGCCCGAGAGAGCCGCCCAGTGCAACGCACTGCGGCCTAGGTGATCGACTTCGTCGACTTCTTGGCCGTTGTCGAGACACCACTGGAAGTTGTCGACGTCATTGCTCTTGGCAGCTCTGAGGAAGAGGGCGATCCGTCCGGCAACCGTAATCTCCGTCGAGCTTCTCCCCGCCGTGACAGCGATCTTCTTGAGGTTATGCCGTGCGTTCATGTACTTGTGAGCTGCTTGGGCGTTCTTCGTGTCCAGAGATACTTGTCGGCAGCACACACAGCACACGAGCAGCACGCCGCAGAGGATGTAAGTGGCTGGTGGGACGCCTGAGAGGATGAAAAGCACGCGTTTGGCAGTCTTCTTGGTCGCAGACGGAAGGACGAGTGCAATGAAGAGGAAGAGAAGACAGGGTAAGAGCACGCAGGTCAGCGTGAGGCACCGACTGCGAACGCAACAGAGTAGGGCGTCGATACAAGTGGACTGGAAATCCTTGTCCATGGATTGGAGGCCGTGCTTCTCCTGGAACACGGCGTTCTCGAGCGCATCGGCGTCGTCATCGTCGATAGTCGCTGCACGAGAGTCGGTGGATGGAGTGAGTGTCTTGGAGGGAGTCGGGGCCCTCTTCGGCCCATTTGGAGTGGTAACAGCCATCTCAAGAGCTCATGGCATTGCCGCTCTATGATGAGAGTTTAGCGATGCACAGGTACCATCTCCGAAAATAGGGACAGCATGAAGAGAACAAGATGGCCTTAGCAGCAGTAGACGCACAGGAACAACTCCTCGGCTTCTGTGCATTGGCTGGCGTGGCATGCGATGGTCCACGATGGTGGCGACAGAAACGACTCCAGCTGCAGGAGAAAATCATGATGGAGTACGTGACTTCGAACTTCAATAGATCTAATGGAACATGGTAGGAAGTGGCTGGTCGGCTGTCACGTGCTTCTTCCAGCCCACGCGATGCTGCATAGATGGCTCTGACCTCGTCAGATCGACAGAAACGACCACACGTGAAGAAAAGGATACTACAAAAATGAGTTGTACGAACTGGCCCAACTGCTATCGTCATCGACTTGGTCGCCTGGATGCTGCCACTTGGGATCAGTCGCGGTGTTCAGTTGAATAGCGACGGTTCGATTGAAGAGTATTCGACTCCACCGCTTCAACCACGAACCACTTGCTTGCAGAAGTCTGTAACGCTGGTGGTTGAGCAGGATTGTCACCTGAGCTGATGGGAGGCCGGCAGTTACGGACGAGACTAGGAGGGCGTTTCAGAGCTTATAAGCTCTTTTAACGGGTTCTACCATTTAGAAAACCCCGGCTGGATAGTATACTTTACTGTTTTAGGTTAGGTTTTTGGCATGGTTGAGATTTCCGGATGGAATAAAATACCGTGCCAAATAGAATACCGGTACCTTGACTGCGCTAACGGACACTCTTTGTGGCTCCTCCTCAGCCATCGCTCCTCGTGCGGACTGTTCTTATCAACACGTGCAATTTAGCCTTACCGAATATGACTACCGCCTACTTCGAAGGCTCACGTTTGGAGACCATGGACTTCGTTGGTCCGCGTCACGCCGTTCTCAGGTCTACCGGGTTTGCATCGATGCGACCAGTGGTGTATTTTAGCGTGTCGGTAAAGTCTACGCGGCGCTGCAGGAGAAGGCGTGGGTCAGTGGCGCTCTACTAGTGAAATGGGTCGACCTCGTCGCTCCAACTGTGTTCGACTGCAATCCTGGAAACAAAGTAATCGTTTAATTTAGGAGTCCGACGACTTCGTTGTTAACGATGTGGAATAAAATACCGTTCCAAATACAATACCGATTTTGTCTGGAGGGAAAACTATTGGAATAGAATACCTTCTTCTATTTGGTAGAACCCGTTAACACCTTATAAGCTCTTAAACGCCCTCCTAGTCTCGTCCGTAACAGCCGACTCTTTTAAGAAGAGTTGTCATGAGGTGCTCATCGCTTTAAATCCGTCGCTAAGTATCCCACAAGGCTATGATCATCAGATAAAACAGAAGCGACTCCAGCCTGTAGGCCCTACAGGCTGGAGTCGCTTCAATAGGCCTATCTGTACTCAAAAGAAGCTGTACTCGCGTTACAATCAGGGAACGACAAGGGCGATCAAGTATGATAAATTGCCAAGAGGAGACGTTATTCCCAATAATCTAGTAACTTGTGTTACCTTTAGACCACGTCTGAGATGTGAATTGGCACCTCGACTTGATTGGGACGAGCGTTGTAACCATTATCAAAGTAGTCACAGTACGTTTGCTGCATGAATTGATGTCCTCAATTTTGAATCTGAAAGGCAGCATAACAATAATACGTTAATGCACAACTCATTTTCACGGCGTGCTTCACACATTGCTCACTGGATTCAGCCTTCTTCTGTGACGATTTTCCTGCTTTTTTTTTTAAATGCAGGAAAGATTGTCATCACAATCCTATCGCCTGGAATGAGTCGCTGTGTCCAGTATCGGACGTTGCAGGAGTCGAAGTCGGAAGAACCGCTTTTGAGCGGAGAAGCACTAGGCCTCTTTTCCTTGAATAGAAATCAACCGTTCGCTGACCCCATCCCACTACATTACTTGTATATGTATTGTGCTAGCTTTAGATGTGATGGAAGCCAAACAATATTCTTCAAGGTGCCGAACAGCTGCCTCTAATGAATTGGAACTACGACAGATCCAAGAGAACGACACGAACACGTAGAACTTGGAGTTGGGAACAATGAGTGGTTTTCTCTGTCATGTCTCCGATGATCTCGCAACTAGGGTCGGGGCAATATTGTATGGCGACGCATGCGGAACTTTGGAAGCGTCCCTGACGTGTACAGTATAGTATGGAAGGTCAGCGTGAGCGTTTCTCCGACGAAGATATAACCGAAGATTTGCATGTGCAGCGAAACTGCAAAGTTGAGAAAAGAAAATGAGAACGGACAGACAATTACATTACACGACGCGAATCGCTTTAAGATGGGCAAGGTGAAGAAAGAATCAACTGTTAGAGAGCCTTCATCCTTCTTATGCAGCAAAACAGTGTCTGACATCCCTTCCTTGGTTCTGTGACCCATTCGACATTTTGCGCCGCACCTCAATAAGCTTTCATACGCGTCAGTCTAAAAAATCAAGATGAAGATCTACGTGAAAGACATCCGCGATGTTGTATTCGAAATTGTCATCAACCCCGCAACGACAAATACCGTTCAGGCGTTGCTTGAGGTGATAGCAACGCACATTTGTATTCACGTAAACGATTTGCAGATTACCTTTGGGAGCAACAGATTCGAAGGAGCTCATCCCGAGCTGAGAAGTCTTGATTTTTTCGGAATCATCGACGGTTCTTGCGGCACGTACATCGTCCGGCCTCGTGAATAAAAAGGGTCAAAGCGCATGACCAATTGGATTGACTTCACCGATCCTTACTCGATATCCACGACCAGCGCTAAGTCCTCTATCGTGTTGTATCTTGATGAGACGCTCCTCCACGTACAACACGAGACTCTCGTCGAGAGGTTTCAATAAACGTTTCTAATGTCGATGGATACTGCGGATCAATTCTATTAGTAAGTTATTCACCCATCTTCCGATCACAACTACACAATACGTCGCCCTCATTGGCGCCTCATCTGTGGGCAGATGTCAATGCACGAACCTTTGAAAGCTGCTACGCTGCGCCGAATCATCACAATCGTCGTCTGCTACGAGATTTCTACGAGAAAGTCAGTCTTCGCGACTCATCTCATGTGGGAGCAGAGGTTCCACCTTCCAGTTGCATTCGTCGTGCATTGAGTCGCATCGACGAGGATTATGAGCTCGAATGGACCAGTTTGTCGCATGATACTCATCTCGCTCGTTCCGTCCGCCCCGATCGTAGTCATTGTCCGTTTCGTGATTGTTTGGTCGTTTCGATCGGTGAATGATGACGTGCTGACGCTTTTGCGCCGCCTTCAAATCTCGCAAATCATCACTGAAAAAACAAATTCATCAATAGTGGTTAATTCTAAATCTAAAACTCCCAAAACAAAAACAAAACAAATCCATCGCCCATGCCACCGAATCCCATCCCAAAGCCCCTGTTCATAAGTGAACTATAGCCGAATCCAAGTCCATCGTCCAGGGCATGGTGTGCTGTCGTCTGTATGCCGACTTTGGCTAAGCTACAAAGTGAACTGATAGGACCCATCTAGGTTCGATTTCTAGTTTGGCTCAGATTCTCAGATATAGCTTTTCTTCTGAGTCCATCCACGTCCATCATGAGCGTGGATGACCAGCATGTAGTCGTGTGGCGCAGCGCTCGTCTCGTGACTGCGCTCGCCCCATCGCCATCATCTACTCCTCCGCCTTGTGCCTGTTTCTCTCTTCCTTCCGCCCACTCCGTCTCATCGTCGCTCCAGCACTTTGTGATCTGTGATGCGCGTCCGTCCGCCGGTCTTCTCTGCCTCGAGTGGCCGTGTGCCTCCATCTCCTCTGTACGTCATTCGCGGTGGCTCGACGCCTCTCTCGTTGCCTTCGCCTCTCGTTCATCAAATGCCAATCGTAGTCTCGGTCGCGGATCCCATGAACCACCTTTTGAGAGCGAGAACGACCGCCAGCTGACGCTCTGGACCAGTCCTCGACTCGGTCGCTTCGTAGCCGCTGCGTCTTCCATCAACCCTGGCGCGTGTGTGCTTCGAGCCACAGCGTTTGCAGTCGTTGTATCTGACCGCATGACGTCTACGCACTGCCACTGGTGCTTCTCACAACTCAAGAAGAAGGCACTCCGATGTGGCGCCTGCGAGTTTGCAGTCTACTGCTCTCGTGAGTGTCTTGACTATGATGCTGTTCTTCACGACGCATTCCAGTGCAGCACTCTCTCGATGCTCAAGACTATCAAGTCGAATCAGTTCCACGGTGTTGACTGTGAGCTGCTACGACTGGTGGTCGCTGTCCTAAGTATGGAGCAGTTCGTAGGCAACAACCAAGTGCTTAACACGCTCTACGTCCCTCCACGCATCGAGTCATCGACCGATCAGACACTGGATGCAGCCACAAAGCTACTTTACAGAAGCCTGAGCAAGGCTATATTTAAGCCTCACATCCGCCAAACGATCGAGAGGCTGCGAGCCAATGCCCATCCGCTCCTGGTCCGTCAGAACGACACTGTCTCCACGGCGACAGTGTGCGGTCTTGGCATCTTCCCGGAGGCGGCGATGACTGTGAACCACTCGTGTTCCCCCAATGTGATCCCCAGCTTCGATCCCAAGACGCGCACATTGTGTTTTTATGCTCTGCAAGCCATCGCCCCGCAGGACCTCATCGAGTACTCGCACTTGAGCGACCTCACAGTCGGGACGGCACGTCGACAGGAGCTACTCCACGATGGCTTCGGCTTTTCGTGTGAGTGTGTCCGCTGTATGGACAAGGATGTTCCCCAGGAGCCCACAATGCACCAGGAGAATGATCTGGTAAAGCATCTCGTCGAGTGCTCCATGCTTGATGACCCACTGGCGATGTTGGGGCGGTTGGAAGCCATCCAGAAGCACCATGAGGAGCTGCTCTCAAAGCGTATTGACCTCGAATCCGCCCTCAGGATGCTCGAGTTGCGTAGTCTTACGCAGTCAAAGCAGTGGATACAAGTGATCGACGTAGCAGAGCGGTTGTTAGAACTGTGGGAGAAGCAGAGACTTCCACGTACCTATCCCACGACGGAGACGCTGTACCAGCAGATCGCATTGGCTGCTGAGATGATAGGCGACACACACAAGGCGAGTGAAGCAATGACCTTCGTACGACGGATCCAGCAAGTGTGTGGGGTCCCACGATAGTCAAGTATCGTCACAAATATACAGTGTATTTCGTCACGCTACATCATCCAAAGAGTCCTATCATGCTACGCTTATACCCTCTCGTTTCTATCGTCGTCTCGACTGTCAATCCACAGCAGTAGTCGTAAATACATCCACATGTTCGTCGTTGGCTCAAGGGTGGCCCACAGCCGAGACCAGGCGCATGGAGCTCTGCACTTCGGCCTTGATCTTGTCAGCGGCACTGGTCGAGTGCGAGTCCAGTCTCAGAGAGCTCTCAGTTGGCGACTCGGTCGCGACCACAGCCTCAGCGGTGTTGTGATTCAGGATCGGCTCCTTAGAAAGCAGCAGCTTGTCGCCCAAGTCCTCGACCCGTTCAACCACCACGCTGTCTTCATCATCCGCCTTCGACAGGTTCGACTCGGAGCTCAGAGAAGACACCGCCGAGTAGCCGAAGTCCGCGGCCTGGTCAGGTCGCAGCAGACTGATGTCGAAGTGCGACTCGTGGCTCGTGAGCATGCGCTCGATCACCTCCTCAGTCGACGCCTCGGTCGCACCAGATGCCTCCAGAGCTGATGGGTATGGTACAGCCATCATTGCAGGGTCATGCACGTGATCGTGCGACTCGCTGTCTTCCTCGAGCTCGAACACGCCTTCCTCCACGCCTTCGTATGGGCTCTCGTACTCAGGCTCGTTGTCGTCAACGTCCTCGTCGTCGTTCAAGTGGTTGTACTCGAAGTCGTTGAAGAGGTCGCCCGAGCTGCTCTTGACCGACGCTGGCGTGTCGATCGGCACCTCCAGAGTGTTCATGAAAGTGTCAAAGATATCAGCCACTGAGTACTCCTTAGCGTGCGACTTCATGAGATCGTCCTGGCCCTCGAACTTAACTTCTCGGCGTTCAACTGCTTCCCAGTCGATGCCGTTGAACCACGGGTGGCGCTTGATCTCCTCGAAGCCATTCGGACCTGCGCCGAGACGGTCTTCCTCCGACTTGGTGAGCAGGCGAGCCACAAAGTCCTTGGCGTCATCCGTGAAGCGTGGCGAGAACTTGAGGTCAACGTTAGTGATGCGTTCCTTGATCAACTTGTTCGTCTTGGCGTTGAACGGCGTGCGGCCATCGATCATCTCGTACACCATGACGCCGAGTGCCCACCAGTCCACCAGTCGCGAATACGATTTGCCCGTGAACACCTCCGGTGCCATCATCTGGTACGTACCAACAAACGTCGACGTTCGGCCGTTGTTGGACATGTTCTCCTTGGACATACCAAAGTCCGTGAGTGCGATGTGGCCGTCCGAGCCGACGAGCACGTTCTCAAGCTTGAGGTCACGGTAGATAATATCGTTCTCATGCAAGTGGTGGATTGCCAATGCGACTTCAGCAGCGTAGAGCCGCGTGCGGTCTTCTGGGAAGCGTCTGGCTAACCGCATCTGGTCGAGCAGGTTGCCCCCAGGGTAGTACTTGGAGAGCAAGTAGAGCTTGGCGTCGTTCTGGAAGGCATAGCACAGCGTCGCGACGTACGGGTGCTTAATGCGGTCGAGGATGCGACGCTCTGCGTTCGTGGCCTCGACGAGCCCACGCTGGATCACGAGCTTCTTCTTAATGGCCTTCATCGCATAGAACGCGCCTTCATCCGAGCCGTGCTTCTTCCGTACGAGCTTGACACGACCGCATGCGCCACGACCAATGAGCTTAATGATCTCAAAGTCAGTGAGCGAGATCGGTTCGTCTGCACTTGGCTGGATGAACACAGACTGGCGTTCAATGAGGTCGCCACCCGTGGGGCTCTTGTGGTTCTTCGCACTCTTGTTCTTACGACGTGGGTCGATGAGGCACGGCAGCGCCTGGCACAACGAACACACCCGCCAGCTACCAAACGTCGGTACGAACTTGTCCTCACAGCACCGTGAGCAGTACTTCACTTGGCACCACGAGCACTGAAGACGGCGGTTGAGCACGCCAAGCTTTCGGTAGCAGATGCCACACGAGTTGATGCGGCTGTCGTTGACTGTGACGCCCGCAGCCTCGCCGGAACGGGCAGCCAGGGAGCCGAAGACCGAGCTCATGACCATCTCGAGCGCCCACGCACCGCTACTACCCGTGACATTGGACGGCACAGCTCCTGCCGAGATACAGATGCATCCATGGCGAGCCTCAGCCTTGGGGATCTTGCAGCCCACGTCAATATCATTCGAGAGGATCCACGCCACGGCACGACGCGCGAGCATACGGCGGGCAAAGTACGCGTCGCTGTCGGACACGTAATGGCTCGGTTCGACGAGTGCGAGGGCCTTGAGGCGGTCCTGCATCACGCCCTGGCCGTTGTCGTACGTGAGCAAGTGTTTGACGAGCTGCGAGCCCCGCGAGTACGCGACGATGTACACGTCGCTCTCAAGCGGCACGACGAGCTGGTCCCACGCCTGCTCGACGTGGTTCTTCGGGTGGCAGAACTGAGCGGCTGGGTTCATGATGATCACGCCGTAGTTCTCCGTCAGCGCCTTCTTCAAGTACGCCAACATGGAGCCGCTCGTGTCACTCGCGCTCTTTTGGGCTAGGCAGATGCTACGCGACCAAATGCCGGCTTCGCGGTACGGCACAATGACCAGCAAGCGCTTCTTCCGGTCATACCCTGGCGACACGTACACGGTGCCACGCGCACAATCACTGCAGCTGTTGGCCGAGCTTGATGTGCTGCTCGATTCCGAGATGTTGCGCGCGCCGAGACCGCCCATGGACAGCGGACCGAGCTGCTTCCGGAGACGCTGGACGTCGTCGAGATGGTCGGTGGGCGTGGTGTTGATGCTGCCAAAGGGCGTGGGTGTGGGCGTGGGGCCGAGCGAGCTCGCCAGCGGGTCGTCATTCGAGTGGTGCGACACGGACACGGAGCCACGGCGCGAGAGGAAGAATGACGGGTCGTTCAGCGACGACGAGAGCATCATGGACGCACGCATGCCCGTCATGGTCGTGGTCTCATCGGCTTCTTCGCGCGTGGACACGACAATCTCCTTGAAGCCGAACTCGTCCCGCATTTGACGTTGGATCTGCTGGATCATGCGGTCCACCATGGCGCATTTCTCCTCCATGGACGACTCGCGCTTCATCGAGTGGCTCGAACGGAACGAGCTGCGGCGAGTAAGCGACGACACCATTGAGGGCGTGTGCATATTGGGCATCATCCGCGGGGGGCGGGAAAAGCGAGATCGACGGAACCGTTCTACAGAGAGTACGCACGGAGTCGGTGATGTGTGAGAGAGAACAGGGAACCGTTCTCGATCGGACGAGTTGTTTCGACCGAGGACACTCGGAAACTGGACGGGATGGAATGAGGCGACGCGGTGCTGGGGCTCTGGGATGTTGAGCTGTCAGCAGCTGCTCGCGTTGCTGCAAAATGAAAAAGGAAAACTCATGGTGCCCCCGTGCCCAGCACAGGACAGTGGCCAGCTCGAGTGGGGCAGTTCCGGTCGGCGCTGCCTCCTCCCCCAGCCCGCTTGACTCCTCCCTCCAGCTCCCCAAACCCTTGGCATAACAGCCATGGTGGAACAGAGACCAAGAGAGTCAGGTCATGCGAGCGACTAGGGGTACAGACAGTTCCATGGATTTCAGTATTTCTGATTGGATAAAACATTTTGACCCGGAGATGAGCGGCCAAAGATCACCCACTTTGCTGATTGGCAAATTGCACCCCATAGTGGGACTAGTTGGCAGGAAAAAGAACAGATTGCCAAGATCCACTTGCTGTCCAAATCAAAAAAGAATGTGGGCAGAATGCAAGTGTTAAAACTCGCTCCGGTTTATGCCAACTTGCCACCTAAAATTGGAAAATCAGACTGTTGGCAGGTTTTCTGCTGGGAGAGGGAGACCGGATTCTGTCCGTGGCTCCATGCAGCTGGCTTGACACTCATAATCGACCAGCGTCTCTCGATTCGACAGCAGGTCCCGCCTTCGTCCGCAGATCTTCACGTTGTTTTGCGCATCGTGACTACGAGACGCGAAGCAGAAGATGGAATGGTACTGTGCATGCATGGGTTCATGCCCCATCAGGTCTCTTTTCCGCCACGAAGCCCATAACTCGCGAAGAAGTCAAGATTCAGAATGCTCACAAAGACAAGAGGGATCTGCCTGCGTCCTTCCCTGATGAGATCGCCTCATCTGGAGACACACTACTATCAGTCCATGGATTCCAAACTTGTGAGCGTAATCACATTTCCCGAACAGGGCGCGCAGACTTGTCCCAGCAGTGCTGTCGACGAAAACGCGAGCGTGGTCGTCGGAAGGCACCGCAGTATGAACAGTACAAGGCCCTATCGTGTCATGGGTGCATTATGGTGCCATGCGCCACGGGGGCAAAGCGCCGCAGATCGTCGATCGCTTGTGTGACGGGATCCATCGCCAATTGTTTAGAGGTTACGCGCCCCTGTGGACCTCCTCCTAATCCAGAGGATTCCATTCTGGACAGAAAGATCGCTTGTGCGTGCTGATTGGATAGTTTCTCCCATGACGTAGGTTCCGTCCGAAAAAAAGCTGCAAGATCGAGGGGTGATGGCTGGAAAAAACGCCCACGCGCCTCATCACTGGTGACCGGCACAGTCAGTCGCCCGTCGACGAAGGACGCGAAAACTGGGCACCGGTCCACACCTACGGTACGGCTGGATACCGTAGATGGACGCACCTGTGATCACCAGCATCGGCAAAGACTCCAGTGGTGCATGTCCCCAGAACAGCATTATTGTTCTATTCTGCACAGTGTTCCGGTAGAATGTTCTCGGGTGAACGTGTGTCCAAGATCCCTCCCACAGTCTCGCATCTCAGTTTCTGGTTTCTTCTCGCAGAACCGTTCTGTCTCACGCCGCCAAGGCTGAAGTCTGCACTCTCATGACATGAGTGGGTCCTCATGTCTTCACCATGGCGCTTCGTGTCAATCCTTCAGAGTCTGCAGGCGACCTGCTCTCGACCTGCCTCGTCCGGCGTGACGGAGCAGCTTCAGAACGCTACTGTACTGTACAAACACCGTGTTCAACATGGCGAAGTGTGGGACGGTTCAGATCGACATCTGGGCGATCTTCCTTTGAGCGATCTTCCTTTCTGATTCGCGGTCATCCACTCGAAGTGAGAGCTAATGGACCACCTTGGACCTGAGATCGTCTGTCTCGACTTAGTACCGTCGCGCTGGACGGCTCTGGTCGCGTGACGCAGTCAGGAACTCGAGTACTCGGCAGATCTCGGCTCGACAGTCGTGTGGCGAGACTTCGAGCGCGTGTTCAAGCTCTCGTAGCAAGTGCTCGCCGTGCTTTTGCTTGAGGTGCTGCAGATGGACAGCCTCCAGACGCTTCTCCTCGTTTGATCGGCCGCGGTTCGTGCGGTTGTGTCGAGTACTAGTGATATGGAGATCAACGAGGTCATTGGCTGAGAGATCAGCGTATCGGCGTAGCTCTTGGAGTACATCATCCGCGAGTCCACCTCCGCTGGTAGTCTCAGGCCATGAGAACGCGACTGAGGATGCTGAAGACGTCGACCTGGGCGATTCCGGTGGCTGGTAACAGCGCACGAACACCTCACAGGCGTCAAAGATTGAAGCTCTGAGCCCGTCAAAGTGCTCGTTCTTGGCAACCAGCGCTGCTTCCAGCTCTTCCTTGAGACTCGTGGCTCCCTGCATCATCGTGAGCTCTTTTTCTCGATGCATTTGCTGCTGCTGGCGGTTCACTTGCGCCAAATCGAACGCTTTTGTGCGCTGCAGCACGAGTTCAGCATCAAGTTCTGCGACTTTGGTCTTGTACGCCACGATGACTTCCTGTTTGTCCAGCACGCGCTTCTTGAGTGACTTGACCTGTGCGGTCAGTGCCTCCACTGTTGCACTTGCAGCCGACTTACTGTGTGTTGCCATCGGCTCTCGCGCATGGGGATCGTTGGAGTGAAGCAGGCCAGATTGGAATTTGCGTTCACTCTCTTCTCTATCGTTGAGGCGGGCTTTGAATTCGCGCAGCTGATCGCGAAGATTCCCATTTTCAAGTCGAAGCGTCTTCACACGAGATTGCAAGTCATTCTTGAGCTGTGCTAGCTTGTCAACTCTGTCACTCAACTCAGCACTGCTGTCTCGGTACATCGCACACTGGTGACGGACTTCTTGGAGCTGCATCGCCTGCTCTTTCTGCTTTGCAAGCGTCGACGCAAACGATTTTTGTGCTGTCTCCAGTTGCGCAATTCGTTTTAAGCTGCCCTCGTGCGCTGCTTGTGCATCCTGGAATTTCTTTTTTTGCTGAGATAGTAAGTCCGTTTTGCGCTGCA
This sequence comes from Pythium aphanidermatum DAOM BR444, assembly GCA_000387445.2. Classification (NCBI taxonomy): domain Eukaryota; phylum Oomycota; class Peronosporomycetes; order Pythiales; family Pythiaceae; genus Pythium; species Pythium aphanidermatum. The sequence goes on along the minus strand of KE464036.1, from coordinate 18,207 downwards.
GTGCATTACGTTGTCGTGCAATCTCGCTTTCAACCGCCTTCAAAGCGTCCTGTGTGCGTGTTAAATCTCCGCAGGCTTCTGCCAGCCGAGACGTCAGGGTCACACACTGCGATTTTAAATTTGCAACTTCGACTTTCATCTGTCCTTGCTTCGTCAAAAGCGAGGACTCCTTCTCCATGCGGTCCTTGACTTCATCTCTCAGCTCATTCATCTGGGCTTCGAGATGCTCAATCATGTCCTCGAATGTTTTGTTCTTGAGCGTCGCCCCATGCAACGAAGCTTCCAATCTCGCCACGCGTACACGAAGCGTGTCCACCTCCAGCTCTGCGTGGACTGTTTCAATATGGCGGGTAGTACTACTAGTGCTCTCATCAGCTTTGGGTCTCTTTACCCCACTCGGCGGTTTGGCTTTGACTGTTTTTGGAGTCTCCTTCCCACGCTTACTTGTAGTTTCCATGCTCTTCGATACCACCTTGTTCGCCAGTGCCACAACAGTATCGTACAGATCACGCATTCCCACGTCCTTGTCGCTAGCATCTACAAGTCGTGAACATTCTTCCACACATTTCATTAGGAAACCAATCCGCCTCGCCGCTTGCTCTGCTGCTTCCGTAGCAGCTGATTCATAGTCAAGAAACTCTTGCTGGAGAATGTCGTGCGAAGACTTGATTTCTTCCAACAGTTTAGCGTATTTCTCGTGAGTATCTTGATCTGCCTTTATCTGTAACTCGCTCTGGTGTTGATTGCTCACTCTGGTCAACTGTAACTCTGTTCGCAATGCCTCAGAATGGCTTCGCTCAGCACTGAGCTCATTTTCAAGTCCGGTCACCCGGAACTGTAAGGCTGTATGCGCTGGGAGGTTGGTCAAGTAAGTCATTTCCATCTCAGCGTCTGTTTCCGTACTCGATGATCTGGTCTCGGGCGTGATCTTGGATGCAAGGGCTCCTTCTAAGATACGCAGTTTTTCCTGAAGTTCGTGGTTTTCGCCAGCCAGACGTGCTCTCTCGCGCTCAATTGATTCCAATGTCTGGTTGACTCGTTCCATGTTGGTTTCGAGACCCTTGTTGTGCTCCTCATCACGATTAGACTTTTCAGATAATAACTCGCCCTCCAGTGTTTTCACTTTGTGCTCAGCCTCTGTTCGTACTTGTTCAACTGCCTTAAACTTAACTTTCCATTGCTCAAGCTGTGATCGAAGGTCGCTTATCTCCCCGTTGCAAGCGTGGTGTTGTAGCTCTAGATCAACTGCTTGGCGACTAGGAATCGTGGGTTCATCACTTTGCGGCTGTGTACGCTGAAAGTGTAACAACTGTGACGAAAGTGCAGCATTCGAGCTGGACAGCTCACTCACCTTGGTGATGAGTATCTCATTATCCTGGGCTTGTTTCCTGTTGATTTTCTTTGCTTCATCGAGGCGTGTCTTCAGTTTATCTTTTTGGGAGGACAGTTCCGCGATACGTGCCATAGACGCCTCAAGGTCTCGCTGTATCTGTTCGAGCTGCCGATCGTGATCGCTTCTCTTCATCTCAATTCCGACCCGAGTCTGATCTGGTCCTACACACTCCGTGCCTCTCAAACCTGAGGATGGCAGTTGAGGAAGAGTCGTGGATGCCGACATGCTATTTCCAGGGTCATTCCCGCGATACTCGACTGTAGAAGCAGTTGAGCTCAAATCATCCGTACTCGTACTCACATCTACGTGGCAAGATCGATCGAAGCTGACGTGTTTGCTGCAAGCCACACATACTTGAGCCTCAAGCAGTCGGCGTTCGAGAACGTGAACCTTTTCTTGTAAAACCCACTGCTTCGTGAGAGCGTGACCTCCCCAGGGGCTATTGGCAAAATCTTGAGACAACGTGCCTTGGTCTGCACACGCACGACGATCTAGCTCAAGTGCTTGGAACTCCAATGCCAAGCTTTCGTACTGAGTCAAAAGCACATTGTACGCGTCAAAGATCCAAGATTGAATGTCCACGCTCAACCCATGGCTTTCATGTTCTTTCGTCTCGCACCCGTATCTCGCAATCCATTCCTTTAGGTACCTGACTGATGACTTGTGATGCTCTTGCAAAGTTGAAATCAGATGCTGCCAAGACTTCGCACTTTCCGCTATAGTTGAGCTCGCTAGTCGATTGATATCTCGTTCCAAAAAATGTATGCGACTCCGCGCTTTCGAGAGCTCTGTGTTGAGATGCTGTATGCGTTGGGCGTACAGTTTTGCCAGTATGGGATAGAAAGTGAACGACGCAGCAGTGCTGCCTTGCTTGTCTTCCAGCGTGGTTTCACGGCAAATCATTTCAACTTCCTTTATACTCCACTGATTCAGTTGGCTCACACAGCCCTTTTCCATATCAGCGACATACGCTCGGAGTTGTAGAACCTCAGCTTCCCTCTGCTTGAGTTCAGTTCGAAGATGGAGAGATTCCTTCTCCAGTCGAAAGTACTCGAGCACATTATGACGCGTCACATCAACTGGTTGGATTCGCTTGAACTGTTGAGCTTGCAGCTCTTGTAGCTTGGCCATCAGTAGAGCGACTTTATTCTGTGTATCGATCGCCGGTGGGTGTACTGCAGCTACGACGGCGAGTTGATTTTTGGTTGCTGGTTGTTTGCTGCCTCGTACATCATCATCATCCAAGCTGGGGAGATCGACTGAGGTCGACAATGCTCGAATCACTCCATTTGCTACTCGTAACTGTTCCTTCATGGACTGAATTTGCTGTTCCAGTATAATTTGTCTGCGGTTTATCTCGGCGTTGGAAGCGTGATCCCGGTCATTGGTGAGGCCACAACTCTCTCGGCTCGACTCGCTACGCTGGTTCCTCAGCAATCGAAGCTCTGCTTCTTGATCGAGCGTTACTTGTTGAAGACGTTGAATCTCATCCAGCAGTCTCAATACTCTCATGTGTGCGCATTCCTTATCTTTCCGATGGCTTTGATGAAGCGTAGCTATCTCATCGACGTGGCGTTTTTCCCATCCCATACAGTGATGGACTACACGTGCGATCATCGATGCTCTATCTCCGCTTGTCTTTTCATGAAGCAGTCGGCGTAGTTCACGTCGAAGCTCGGCCGTTTTCAGTTGAACATGATCATTTCTTGCCATTCGAAGGACGTGCACAATACGTTTCAGCATGAACTTGCAATGCACTTGGACACATTCTTTGTGTAGTGGCGGAGTCGATTCACGAGCGTTGGGCGTGAATTGTAGCTGTCCACTTGCCAACGCAGCTCGTAGTTCCAGCACCTCGTTCACGAGCTCTTCCTTCTCAAGATCTATCATTTGGAGTTGATGTTCCATATCTACGCATGATGAAGACACTGCAGAGGCACAAAGTGGAGCAATCGAGCACGTGGCTGTAGCCTCGATCGCTCGCATGGCATCTTCTAACTGTCGCTCCCACGTTTCCAGTCTCTCCGAAGCGCTCTTCTCTACGATTTGCTCCTCACGAAACGCGCCATTCTTCCTCTCCAATGCTATTAGCTGAGCCTGTAAGTTCATTATCGTCGTCTCCGCTTCTTCTCGGCTCATACCGTTCACCGCTTCTTCTGTCTGTGCGCACTGATCCGTTTTCCCCTCACATCTCTCGTACGTTCCGCGTTGCGCTTCATTAACCTTCACTTCCATCGCCCTCAGTGCCTTCTGAACGCGCTCCAGCTCGTCCATCAGCACTTCGATCTGCTCTTCCTGTTCCTCGATGCGACGCTGCTTCGCTTCTTCTTCCTCGTTCTTACCCACGCACTGCACGCCCACGTGTCGTCTCTGTGGCCTCATTACTGCCTGTACTCCAGCATCCTCTGTCGATCCACGTCGTCGCGACAGCTCTTCTTCCAACTCGTTGATGCGCACGTCCTTGTCATGCAGCACAGCCAGTACACGCTCACTCTGGAGCTCGATGGCGCTTTGTACTCGCTCCATCGCGTCGTACAGACCGTCTACGAACGTGCCATGGCGATGCGCCAACTCATTCGCTAGTAGGAAATGATGCGCCGCCTCGAAGTCCCACAGCGGCTCCAGCGCCCCGCCGCCACGTCCGTCGGCTACATTGGTGTCTTCACTGGCTACTGAATCTCCATGAGCTCCTCTGTGGCTGTCGTCTTCGTCATGCAGCACACGCAGCGACGGCCACTCGGCCATTTCATTCAATGCACCTCTGTCACTTCGGAACTGTGGCTATTATGGTAATTCATGAGGAAGCATGGTGTAGTTTCGATATGCAATAGTCAAGTGGGAATATGGAAAACGAGGAGCATGGTGAGGATGATGAAGTCACTACGTATTGACGTCTAATGGAGTGAATGGAGTGTGTATACGAGGAGAAGCATGTGCTTTACATCCCATGGTAGTCAACTACAACTCCTTTCTGACCGTATTGGTCAGCGTTTCGTGAACTTTACAATTTCAAAGTTTGAAATCTTAGTATCCTTCCATTTCATCACTCATCAACTGTCTTGACTCAGCAGATCGCTACCCACGAACAGCTCTGCTTGAGCTGGCGTCGGAGGTCGGTGTTGGTGCTGTTGGCAACCACATGGGCGCCGTGGACGTCGTTGGCTTCGAGTCGACGAGCGATGTCTTGCACCGCACGTTGAAGACCGAGGACTGCATCTGCGTATGGATGGGAGGTCGAGTCGGCGGCCATTGAAGAGACAGCAGGCGAAGAAATGAGCGCTGCTACAGCGAGGAACAACACTGGCTTAATGGAGAACATGGCAGTTGAGAAGGAGGCTGCGAAACTCGAAATGGCGGTTTATAAAAAACCAACAATTGATCATTCCGACGGACTTGCCCTTGGATTCTTGAGCTTCTCGACCTCGGATTGTTGGGGTCACACTGGGATGACGCGGGTCAAGTTCTCATTGCTTCTACTCTCTCACTCCCCAACCTGCCAGCTTCTTCCCACATCTCATTTGGCATGCAGCCATTCAAGGCACTCCTGTTCGTCGCTGGCGCCGTTGTACTCACAGTCGGTCTACATGAGAGTGACGCGGTGACTACGTTTGACACTGAAGCCCACTTAGCCTCCGTGCGGGCGCTGACCCAAGTGATCGAGGGCGTCAGAGACAAGCTTAACGCCAACGACATCGATGGTGCACGCGCGACGGTGCACGGCGTAGCTCAGCAAAACGTGGCCCTCCCGGAGATCTGCGGTCTGGAAATGATGTGCTAGGAGTGTGCTGGTAATGAGCATCATCGTAATGAAAAAACTCGAGTTTCACGGCGTACGGGTTGCTGCCGTCCCATGAACTCACGAGCAACTATGAAATGATGGACTGTTATATGAAAGCCGGTCACATCTAGCATTTCACTACGAGTGGTAGTTGCTGAATATTGTCGCAAGTGTGGCCCTTGCTTGCTCGGGCTTCAACGGTTCGACTGCCTCCACGGAACGGACACGTCATCAGCGGGACGGACTCGAGTATTCCAGAACGCGCTAATGTATAATCGCTCCTTCCCACTCTCCATCTTTCCAGCACACGGCTATGCAGACCCTCCAGTTGTTGGCCATCATGGCGAGTGGACTCGCTCTTGCATTACGCACTACTCCGGTACTCGCCGCCACATCTCGCACGACCCCTACTCCGACCTCTGTGGTCGACCCAGTGACGCCCATCAGCTTTGTGAGAGCGATCACTCAGGTCAGGGAGGGATATCGCTGCGATCTCCGCGAGAACACTCTCGTTTCGATACAACAGAACACAACGTAAGCCCTACGAAACGATATCCTCCATCCAAACACCTTCTAGTTCTTGTTGAGTTATTGACACCGGACTACCAGCTTTTAAGGAAACGCCGAACGTATGCGACCAACCATGCTAGGCAGGAAGAAAAAATTGATCAAGTTTTGAGCGATAGCCGGCACGTCTGGTCCAGTGAGGTCGGCGTAGTTGACCAATTGCACGATGCTCTGATTCGCGTTGGACGGCGACGGACTGACGACCACGGCAAACGTGTTGAGGGCACGAACAGGCACTGTTGCTGCATTAGCACACGACGCACCGCCATACACACTGCATCCCGGGTCGCCCTTGTGCTGAATCGACTTGGAGACAAACATGCGTGCGGCCGAGTCGATGGCATTCAACACGACAAACTCACGCTCACGGATGAGTGGAATTGACGTGGTTGACGTGCGGGCAGCCTCGAGCTTCTTCAGTCCACCCGTGCTTGTCAGTCGCCAGACATCAATCGCGAACGCCTCGAGGGGTGGCTTGGAGAAGTCTTCCGGTGTACTAAACGGGTCGATAAGTTGGTAGCCGACTGGAGTGATGAGGTAGTCAAAGAGCTTCTGAGCTGGAGCGTTGACAGTCGCCTTGGCGCGGGTGACATGCACACCTGAGGATGCGAAGGCACCGCTGACGGTCTTCCATTCGTTCTTCACACCAGTCAGATCTGGAATCGGGATCCAGCCCGAAGACGAGAGGATCCGCTGGGTCTCTTCGAACGCACGGTCCGCGTACGAGTAGACCGACGTGGCGTTGATCAGTTCTTCTCCTAGAAGATCCTCTGATGGGAAGAACGAGAACTGTGGGGTGGCCGAAGCTGAAGAGGAGAGCGAGGCAGCGATGAAGGCCGAGGCGACGAGAGTCGAAGTTGGCGAAACCATGGCGAAGGCTTGAGAGGTTCAAATCGAGATGAAGAATGCAGAGACTCGAGTCTGCTTTGCTGTCAGGTTACTGTACATCTTTCGGACCTCGGGTGTCGCCAAAGGTTGCGGGAATTTGACAGGCGGGACTGTCCCGCACATCTCAAGCTTGTCCCCGGGACAAGCTCGAGATGTGCTTGTCCCTTTGTGCATATCACCGGTCACGACACTTGGATCAACCAAGTCCTCTTGAGACTTTAGCATCGATCTTCGAGGTTCCCGATGGTGAAACTACAAGAGGAAGATGCACGGCCGTACGTCGTGCTGTAGACAATCTGCAATTCTCTCGAATGAGATTGTTCAAGTGCCAGACTTCAAGTTGAAGTCTTAAGTTCGTATCTAAATGGATGCGAAGCTTAAGTTCGCGAGCAACATTGACACTTCCAAAGCCTCCTCATCTCCAGAGTGTACTTGCATCTGTAGATGGCCTCATTCACTGCCGCCGTGCATACTGTATACTGTACACCACTCTCGACTCAAGGGGAGCAGACGCCGCCAATTGAGCTACGCACTCAAGTTCTGGTACATCTCCTGTGAAAAACGCACACACATACACAAATGGTCTCAAACATGGCGATCAAGGCTGCGAGGAAGCGCTCCCAAGAATGTACCAGTGTCATTGAGACGAATAGACGTGTGCTACCCAGACATTGGTGCTGGCTCAGATGAGATTTCAAAATGCCTTGGACGAGCTTCACCATCGGTAGTGTCCGCATAAAGTCAACAGAACGCTGACTCCCAGTACTGTCATGCATCGCTGTGCATTCCACCCTCATTGCACTGTATACACTCGTCATATCCACAACGTTGCTTGGCGTCCGATAGCCGCTTCAATTTCGTCTGGTAGACTGTGTGGACTGCCAACTGCCATCGGCAGTCGGCTATCCTCCAGAAGCGACAACTCGTCTACCCACCAGCTGGTATATGTGTCGACTTGATTGCAGGCTGGCTTGGATTAGCTCACCATTGAATGGTTGAACCGGCCGAGTCCGATAATGGGGAACGTCCACGGGCAGCCGAGCCACTTCGATCGTGAGTCACTCGCGCCACGCTGCGACAACAAATGGATGCGCCAAGCCAAGTTGGCTTGGCGCTGCCTGATGATCTAGAAGCACGGGCCACGCGGATCACTGCCGCTTTCTCCGTTCATTCTTCAATCCTCCGTCCCTACCGCATCATGTTCAAGGCCCTTTCGACAATCCTCTTCGTGGCGACGCTCCTCACCGCCAGCCATGCTGCGGCGACCGAGAACCTCATCGGTGAAGAGCTCGTCACGGATGCCAATGTCTTCTCATTCGCCGACCGCATGTACGCCGAGACGAAGCGCATCCTCGCTGAGGACAGCAGCGACGGATGGATGACCATCAGCTCCAGCGACGAGATCCTCAACGAGGGCAAGGCTGTCGACGGTGTGTTTGCGGCGTCGGGCGTCAACGTCACGCGCGCATCGGCCGTTCTGGACGTGCCAGCGCAGCAGCTCTTCGACTACCTCATCACGCCAACCGGATACCAGCTCATCGATCCGCTCAGTAAGCCAGAAGACTTCTCGAAGCCACCACTTGAGAATTTCTCGACGGACAACTGGCGCAGCCCAGGCACGGAGGGCAAGCGCCTCGAAGTGGCTCGCACGGAGACCAACATCCCAGGCATCCGCACGCGTGAGTTCGTCGTGCTCAACGCTATTGACAGTGCCGAGCGTCTGTTCGTGTCCAAGTCGATCCAGCACAAGGCCGATCCTGGCTGCTCACTGTACGGTGGCGCGTGCTACAACGCGTCGGAAGTGCCTCTCCGTGCACTCAACACGTTTGCGGTGCAGATCGAGCCACTCGAGTCAAACGCCAGCCAGTGCGTCGTGCAGCTCGTCAACTACGCCGACTTGACGCCACCAGAGGTGCCGGCGGCTGCGCAGAACGGCATCAACAACAACTTCTTGACCGACATGATCAGCCGCATGCGCGCTGCGTTCCCATAAGATGCATGTAGTGTCTCGTAAGCTTCAACTAACTAGAAATCGAGTTCAATTCCTGATCACTAAGACCAGAGATACTGTACACTGTCCTCGCAACCGATACTGTAGTGCATCACGTCGGGCGGAATGGAGCTAGAGACAAACGTACTAGAGTTCATGTCTACACCGTGGTGAGCTCACAGGCGCGGATAACCCGACTCGATTCCTGGTACTATTGATGAAGGGAAACATGAGTCGAGGCATTCCTTCGAGACATCACAGAGAGGAAGACAGTGCCATCACAAGTCACAGATTATCAAGTTGGAGAGAAACTCTGACGTCAGGTCGTGTGGACGCAACTCTTGATCGCGGCCATTGGCCGGGCCAAGAGTCACGATGTCACGAATCTGTGACCAATGCTGAGACCGCCATCACAACCTACTGCACATAAGTGGGACGTCTTCAATGTCAGAAGGACGCATCGGGCATCAAGAAGTTTGCAGGTCACAACTCGTTCCTGCCAAACTCAGCCGCTCCGAAATCCCTCTAGTGGGTCGCAGGGCAATAGACATATGTCGAAGAGCCGGCCACCGCAATTGAGTGCGTTTCTGTGCAGGGTGGCGGTGCAGGTGTAAAACGAGACGAGCATGAGGCCAACCTGCGAGGATTTTTTTGTTGAGTGCATCCACACAACAATTTATTTGGATACTTAGAGCCTATGATCAAGGGAATGCAGCACGCATGCGAGCAACCATGTCAGGGAGGAAGGCTGAGTTGATCTGGTTCTGAAGCTCAGCAGTGATCTCAGGGCCGGTGAGGTCGGCATAGTTGATGAGACGCACAAGGGACTTGGAGTTATCACCTGCGAGAGGCTGCACGTCCAAGCCGAACGTGTTGAGTGCCCGAACTGGCACAGCCGTGGCGTTTCGGCAGGAGGTTGGGCCGTACACGCTGCATCCCGGGTCAGCAGTGTTCTGCACGGACTTGGACACGAAAATGCGCGTGAGCTGATCGATAGCATTCAGAACAACGAATTCACGAGGTCGGATACCAGGAATCTGTGCCTCGGTGCGGGCGATCTCGAGGCTCTTCTTGTTACTGTTACCGATACTGCGCCATAGGATCGTGGGGTACGAGGCGAGCGGCGGCTTGGAGAAGTCTTCGGGGTTGCTCAACGGGTCGATAATTTTGAAGCCCTCTGGTGTGATGAGGAAGTCAAAGAGCTTCTGTGCGGGGGCATTAACGACCGCCTTAGCGCGCGTCAGCTCCACGTTGGCAGGGGCGAAGGCACCACTGACTGGCTTGCCTTCGTTGAGCACATCGCTGGTGTTGCTGATGACACGCCAGCCACTCGAACTCCAAATAGTGTTGGCTTCAGCGATGAACAGGTCGGCGTACGGGTGAACCGAGATAGCATTGATGGCAACCTCACCAATGATCGGTTCAGCATTCTGTGCCGATGCTGGTAGCGGCGTGAACACCACTGCAGCAAGAGCGAGGGCGCTTGCAATCTTGAAGACGAGCATGGTTCGTAGGACTTGATTCGACTTGGCGAGTAGAAGGTAGACTGGAGAATGAGTACTGAGGGTTCGCACCGCTGTCAGTTGCGAGCGCCTCTGGCGACTTGCTATTCTTATAGTGGCCGAGAGGAGGGACGCGGGAAGACTGATGAAGATCGTCAGGGTTCCCTGTCCGTGAAGCTCAACGAAATTACCTCTCCACCATCTCCCTTTCCTCGGAGCTCCACCGAGGCTCATGAACAAGCATCTCTCCAACTATACAGGCAAACATTCAGACCTTCCGTCTACTACAATCCAAATTCAAGCATCACTAGTTGGCTCTCATACATGACATGAGAGTCTAGTGTTTGGATTCGGTGGAATCTGATCCTACGTGTGCCCGCGTTCATCTCCTGTGCAGGCTGTTGCGTGGGAACACGCGTACCGTGATTACGGATCAGCTCCGCGAGCAATCGTTGCGACGTCGAGGCCCACGCTGGCGTGCGTTCCCGATCAAAGAGCCGCAGCGAAAGATCAAAGACATCTGGATTACCAGTGTGTCTAATATGCCGCAACTCAAGTTGACTTCGAGACCATCTCCAGTTGCACATAGACGGGTCGAGAAGGCATCATTGAGTGATATTACTGCATACCAGATATGCTTTATAGGAGGTCTTAATATGATTTTGAAATATGACATGCTTTTATCCAATAATTAGTTTGGAAAGTATATATGATGTAAGGGAGTAAACAACGACGTCCACAATGGTCAAAACGACCGGTTTTGGATTCTCCCACCGCATCACGAAGCAGTGGCATACACGTACAGTACGGCTTCTCTTTTCGACGTGGCGTCTGACTGTCTTTCGAGTACAATGACTGCAGTTGTCTCTGGCTGTTGTTTTGAATCTGCTACATGTACAGTATTGAACGCAGGTGTGGTCGACTTTCGACGGATGGCCATATCACGATCCCCCTGTGGAGTAAGTTAGAACTTATCTACACTGTGGACACAGCGACAGGCAGTCCATTACTTCGGCGGGACACTAAGGATGCCATCCCACGGAGATCGACCATACTGTCCCGCACAAAAGCCCCCTGCATCCCTACTGCGCCTTGCCGTCTATTTCTCTGACCATTCTCCAACTTGCTTCGTCAAACGACACACGCTACAATGATCTCTCCTGCCACGATCGTCGTCCTCGCCTCCGCTGCCTTCGTTGCCTCCGCTGAGCCAAGTCCCCACCGTCAACTTCGTGAACAAGCGACTGGGACTCACAGTCTCATCGGTGAGGAGCTTGTTGACGCGTCGAATGCCCTCGCGTTTGCCGATAGCATGGTCGCTGAGGCCGAGGACATTTGGAGCTCAAGCGGATGGAGTCTGATCAATAACAGCACGGTGCTCAACGAGGGCATTAAGGTGAGCGGTGTATTTGCCAGTGCCGGTATCGACCTCACGCGAGCAAAGGCGATCGTTGACAAGCCACCACAGAAGCTCTTCGACCTCCTCACCTCGGTTGAGGGGTACAAGCTCATTGATCCCTTCAGCAAGGCAGAAGATCATGCCAAACCACCTCTTGAGACCTTCGACGCATCGGCCTGGCGTACGCCTGGCTCGCACAAGCGCCTCGAAGTTGCGCGTACGACGTCCCAGCTGCCGATCCCATTTTTTAAGGAGCGCGAGTTCGTCGTGTTCAACGTCATCGACTCCAAGACACGTCACTTCATCTCCAAGTCGATCCAGCACAAGGCCGACCCAGGATGCAGTGAGTACGGTCCCACGAGCTGCAAGTCGCTGGTGACAGGCAACGTGCGCGCGATCAACACGTTTGCGGCCCAGATCGAACCACTACAGGGAGATGCCAACAAGAGCGTCGTACGACTCGTCAACTACGCCGACCTGGCCGGCAACTTCGGATCGTTCCTCATGAACTTGGCCAACAAGAACTTCCTCGTCGATATGGTCGACCGCATGCGTGATGCCAAAGTGTGAGTAGGATAAACGAGCAATACACTGCATAGTGAACCCTGTTTATGGCGGAGTGAGTGATCCCATCCCCAGCTGGAACACCAGACATGAAGAGACGCAACGCAACCTCCGATGACATGCGATGAAAGAGCTGCTGATGAGTCCACGCAGAGGCTTCCACTCATCAGCACTCGCAGTCGTGCCTCTGTTATCATGGACTCCAGTGCCTTGCCATTATACTTTCAACTAAGTGTTGACAAAACGCCACAATGCCGCAGCATTTGGTCGGAGAAGAGCTCGTGGATGCGACCAACGCGCTTCCTTTCGCAGACCGTATGATAGAAGAAGCTGAGCGCCTCTGGGCGTCAGCATCCTCGGAATGGCGAGTCATTAGCACCCACAACAATGTGCTGAATGAAGGTAGCAGCGTCAGTGGCGTCTTCGCACCGTCCGGTGTTGAGATCACCCGAGCCTCGGCCACTGTTGCTGCCAACGCAGACACGCTCTTCGACCTTCTCACATCGCCGACTGGTTATCAACTTATCGATCCATATACGGATCCAAAGGACCACGAGAGACCTCCTCTCGAGACCTTTGACACGGCGACATGGCGTCAAAACGCTGGTGACAAACCACGTCGTCTAGAGGCAGCGAATGCTTTTGCCAAGATCCCGCTTCTAGTCACCCGCGAATTTGTCGTGCTGAATGCCATCGACTACAACGCACGCTACTTTATTTCCAAGTCGATTCAACATAGAGCTGTGCCTGGAACCAGCGCCTACGGATCGGACGGCTTTGTCCAGCCACCGAACGGCAATGTGCGTGCCCTAAACACGTTTGGCGTTAAGATCTCGCCGCTCGAAAGTGATCCGCACCATCAATGCACCGTTCAGCTTCTTAACTTCGCGGATCTCGGTGGACGCGTTCCAGCGTCTCTCTTTAACTGGGCCAACAAGCACTTCCTTACTAACCTCGTCGGCCGGATGCGCACGGCTTCTGCTCCACAATCTACATCGCCATCCTCGTCGTCGTAGGCTCTGGTCTCAAGTTGTAAAGATATGATTCAACGCATTTTTGTCAGAATGGATTCAATTGAAAGCATCCTAGGTGTTACTTCTGCATCATGATGCTCTTGTCACTGATCTTTTCCACCGTGAGCTTCTCGAGATCCCAAAGGAACTCTTTCTGCTGCTTGCTCGGGTTACCCCGATACGACACAGCTTTTTTCTCATGAAGATCAAACACGATGGTCGTGAGTGTCCAACCGCTTAGTTCTCCCTTCTCGTGGGATAGAACGTCGTGGAAGATCGGGTAGAGACGATCATGTTGATCGCCCAATACAGTCAGTGCCTCAGCTACCGTAGTTGGCTTCTGAACTTCACTGTATCGCTTGAGACGGTGAAGGCTGCTGTCGTAGGGCGGTTGCGCAATATTGAGAAGCTGGTATTGATTCGCGTGGAAAAAAGTCGTAACTTCACTCTGGTTCAGCGGCGGAAGGAATTCCTGGCTAGCGATACGGTTGAGCGCCGCGGCCTCAACATTCCAGATCCTTGCGGTCGTTACATCCATGAGCTGATAGTTGTGGCCTGATCCCTGGTGTGGACGTGCGATGCGACGGAAGGCGTCGTCAATGTCATGTGCCCACAAGAGGTCACGAGAGATGAAGCCACGACCCAGACCACCAGTCTCCACGTCACTTGGCTGCACAACTGAGATCACACCCTCATTAGTCTGCTTCCATTGTCTCGATTGCCCACACCAGAAGACTTACAATTGAGTGTGAAGGCGACTCCCTTGTCGTTGAAGCCGAACGCTCCAGAGGGCAAGTCCCCGAGATACGTGTAGGCGACGAACTTGGGGTTGGCTCCGATTTTCGCCACGACGATCGCCGTGTGGTTCACGTCCGCGACGTCTGCGTCTTCGTTGTGGGCGACGACTCGTAGATTGTCTGGACCACCGACAAGCACAATATCGGAGCAACGAAGCGTCTTCTCATGAGCTAGACGACTGCCGGCGCCACGCGTAAAGTCCGTGGGCACCACGTCGTCGAACTCCTCCGACAGATTCATCACGAAGATCGTCTCAAACGGCACGCCACTACCTTCTGCAATACCACGGAGCTCCTCCATGTAGGTCTACACGCCACTCCACTGCATTAGCACCACTACGATTTTGGAGTTCATTCTCTCAAAACTGCGCACGGGAAAAGTGGCTTCGTGTGTCTTCAGGAACAGTTCGTATGCGTCTCTGCCCTTTTGCGTCGTCTGCACATACGGCAGCAGACGCGTCTGGAGTTTGAGGTTCGCCTGCACGCGGGCGCGGATCTTGTCGCCGAAGCGCTGGCCCAGCGCCTTGCCGAACGCCTCATGCGAGTCGCCTACGAACTCGAACTGCTCCAGCACCGCGACGTCGCCACGCGTCCACGCGTGGACAGCGCTCACCAGTAGCAATAGCACCAACACCTGGAGGTTCCGTTGATTCATGGGCGACTAGGAGGACTCACGCACAGGTGGAGCGTTGGGCAATGCAGTGGAACTTCCACGAGAAGATCTCCATGAAGATGGCTCACCACATCGAAGATGACCAGGAAGGAGCTGTTCGATAAGTTCGGTTGCGTACTTAGTTGGATCTGAGAACAAAAACGACTGCGAAAGGACAGAACCGTTCTTTGGTTCTAGAATAGTGAGAGTGATGGTCGTTGAACGGATGGTTTTAGGATCCACTTTCCCGAAATATCGCGAGTCACAAGCCGGCACGAGAACCCAATTGGCCGGCGCACCAAGAAGACGACGCTGTATCGTCGCAGAAATGGCCAATCGGTGCGTCGTGGATCTTACGCAGCCGCCGGCAGCGGCAGTCGCAGACCAGCGAGGCAACAAGAAGAAGCGCAAGCGCCGACGCCGGCAGAACGAACAGTGCACCGACACTTCCAGCAGCGACGACAAGAGCTGGAACAGGTCTAAACGACGCTCCGGAGCAAGTTCTGGGAACGCAGAACCGTTCCGCGAGGTTGAGGTTATCAACGTCGACACCGAGGACTCCACGCCCAATTCTCAGTCAGAGACTCAGCCAGGAACTCAGGCAGAAAGACCTCAGGTCCAGAAGGAGCATAAGGCGATGGAGCAGCTTGAGTCGGACGACTACTTCGAGGTCCTGGGGCTGCAGCGTTCAGCCAGCGATGCGGACGTGAAGAAGGCGTATCGAAAGCTAGCGATCCAGTGGCATCCCGACAAGAACCGCGATCACCCGAAGGCAGAAGAATACTTCAAGAAGGTGGCGGAAGCGTACGAGGTTCTGAGCAATCCAGAGAAGCGCAAGGTGTATGAGAAGTACGGCAAGCAGGGGCTGAATGGCCAGTCGGGGCATGCCGATAGTGAAGGGCAGTATCACGACCATTTCGGCTTCAGTGGACACGCAGGGTTCTCGGCCCGTCATGCGCGTGACATCTTCGAGGCGTTCTTCGGAGGTAGGGACCCATTTGAGGAGTTCTTCGGTGGAAGAGCGGGTCGTCAGCCACGACGACACAGTCAGCAGCGCCATGCCCACGGATTTATGGATGAAGATATGGACGATGGATTTGGATTCGGCTTCAGTCCGATGATGAACATGGGCTTCGGAATGGGATTCGGTGGCTTGGGCGGTGGTCGAGCTCGTGGTGGATTTGGCATGGGCGGTGGCCTCATGGATTCATTTTTCAATGATGATTTTGGAAGCTTTGGAGGCGGCGGAGGCTTTTCGCAAAGCGTCAGTACGTCCTCATTCACCGATCGAAATGGTCAAACTGTCACGAAGAAGACAATGACTACGATTGGGGCGGACGGGAAGAGTGAGACCGTGACTGAAGAGTATCGGAACGGCAAACTGGTTCACTCGAGTTCGTCGTCTTCATCAAGCCGACTGGCTGATGCTGGACGAATGCAATTGGAAGGCGGGGCATCTACGGCTGGACGTGATGAGCCCCGAAGATTGAGCTCGTCGGGAAGATCGCGAAGTGGGCGCCGTGTGTGAATCATTTGATGCACTAACATAATTTATACATGAACGGATCCATCGTCAAGTGTTGTGGATCGAACTCCCATATCTCTGTGTCAAACGAATGATAATGCCGCAGTTTGACCACACCTCACCTAGCACTTTAAATGATAGTTGAAAGTGCTAAGCATACTATGCCATGCGTCATTCCTAAGAAGTAA
Organism: Pythium aphanidermatum DAOM BR444; assembly: GCA_000387445.2. Classification (NCBI taxonomy): domain Eukaryota; phylum Oomycota; class Peronosporomycetes; order Pythiales; family Pythiaceae; genus Pythium; species Pythium aphanidermatum. Next base: position 1,951 of record KE464036.1, on the reverse strand, counting down.
ATCAGCATCCAGTAAAGCGGACTTCGACTTCTACAGTAGAGGTCGAGGTCAAAATGTGCAGATATACCCAAACAGCGTCTTAGACCTCCCGGTCAAAGGTCCTATCGGACAACCGGCCATTAACAGAACTGTAGCTGACCGAGGATGAAATGTCCACGGATCCCTGGCGATGGGCTGGCAGATTGAAGTATCCGTCCAAGTTGTTGTGGTTGAGTCGCGCACTTAGGGAAGTGAGTTTGGTACTAATACTGCTGCCCTCACTTGTCTGTGACGGATCAGTCAAATCATGAGGAACGAAGGTTTCTAACACAGGGAGGATATGGTAAGCTGCTTCAAAGCAACGACTCCAGCTCTGTGATAAAGAGTTGACGAGTATTATTTTGTATGATCGTGTGGAACTTCGACAAGCATGAACGTGGAATCAGTCGTGTCCCCAATGACCTGTGCACTACACGCATTTCATCATGAAATGCCTCGACGAATTCAAATCAAATCGAATAACAAACAACGTGGCGGAGCTTTGGTGTAACTCTGTACTCTGCTACCATTTTCAAGGAAGTCTGAGGGAGGCACCTGAGGATGCGGTGACGGCGGGACAGCAGTAAAAAATCATAAATGGCTTTCATGCTGGCTTCTGTCCCGCATATTGGTTGATCGTGCAGATCTTGAAGGTTATTAAATAAGAGCCAGCAAGCACAGACACGCAAACGCTCAAGCGTCCTGTTGCCTTCGAGTGCTCTTCGAACGATGGCGAGCTCTTCCTCACCTAACGAGATCTTCTCGAGGTATAGTTCCTTCAAAGTGGTGGCCATACGGTTATTGGATTGGCTCATCGCAGAAAAGAAATTACGCACGGTCCTGACTTGAGCTCCCTCGCGAACCGAGTCGCCGTAGGGAGGGTCGTACACGAAAGTCGATAGCTGACATGACGGTTTTTCGCAAAATTTCGCAAGTGGTCGCAAACTGTCCACTCTGCTGTTGATAATAGCTAACTTCGAGAGGCGAGGACACAAATTCAGTATCTTCATCAGTCCTTCGCTAGTCACTTGGCCGCAAGAGACGAGAGCTAACGTCGAAAGCCATCGGCCAACCAATAACAGGGAGTCAACGAGTGCAGATACGGACGTTTTCTCACACTTCAATGAGTTCATAAGTGCTCTAGAGGGTAGCAGAGCACTCTATATCATTGAAGCTCCACTACTCCTCCATTGGCGAAGGGTGTCTATCGTAGTCCACATCACGCCATGTCCTGGATAAACAATCACTACTTGTGAGTCATACTGCGCAACCACATCGACTTGCGCGTGTTCCGTTACGTAGCTCCGCTTCGGAGTGCAACATAGTGGATTATTCGTCAACAGGGTATTTTCCACAATCTCAGCCGTCACTCCGATGTTGTGGTGAACTGGCGGATAGTACATTCGAATCAGCTCCGGGATCGCCTCCACGAGGCAGTTTGGCGTTGCCATCGCTTCATCTAGTTCGCAACGAAACTCACGAGTGATCTTTGTGGAGAAAGCAAATGGGATGCCCTCCAGCTTCCGCTTGACTAGAGCGTACGCAAGCCAACGATGGTACATGGATTCTGCGCCATCTTTTTCCAACGGACCCGTACTGTCATTCAAAGTATCGACCACGATGCCAAACGTAGTGAGTACCCTCATGGAAGGAAGTGCTTAACAAACCGCAGCAACACAGTCGATATCACAGTCGTCGAAATTCCAAGTCATCGCGCGAACAGTGTCGACTTTTGACAGTTCGTACATTAGCCGTTGCAACGCGGGTACAATTGCCTCCAAGTTTCTGGTGGACACTGACAAATGAAGCTCTCTTATGCAAACGGTGGATAAGGATAGTAAATCGGCGATACTCATAATACCATCTTGATCTATTGCCACTTGAAGTCCTGGTATGTCTTGTCCCAGCACCAAGTTCATTTTCTCCCCATTGT
>KE464035.1:34100-44224 GCA_000387445.2 Pythium aphanidermatum DAOM BR444 | reverse complement strand
AGCTGCTGGTCAATGAGATGGACTACGTCGAGCGTCTGCGCAGCATCGAGTCGCGCGTGGCGAGGCGGCTGCGGTTCGTCGGTGGAGCCGCGAGTTCGTGTCCGATCATCGCCGAGTTCTTGAGACTGACGACCCAGTTGGCGTGCATCCACGCGCTTTTCCACGACAAGCTACAACGCCTGGCCGAAGAAAGCGACGGGTATATGGACCAGGTGGCGACCATGCTTGGTGACTTGCTGCTGGTCACGCGCGTCGTCTACGCGGAGCTGCATGTACATCGTACGCGGTTCTCCAAGGCGTTTGACGCCGCCCTCAAGCTCAAGAGCGACGACGGTGCGCGTGCCATCCGCGAGTTTCTACAGAGTGGCAAGGCAACGACTGGACAATTCGTTGCGATGCCGCTGGCACATCTGAGTGAGCTCTTGGAAAGGGCGGATGTCGTGGTCGGTGTAGAAGATCTCACCACGACATGTGACGAGACGAGGAAGTTTTTGATCGCGAAGGAGCTCGAAGCCAAGCAGGAGCAAGAACTTGTTGAGCTACAAGGACGGCTTCGTGGATCAGTGCTGGAGATGGAGCTGAGTGCGACCAAGATGTTGTGGCGAGGGAGTGTGACGCTCGCAAGAACGCCTGGTGACGGGGACTCTGGTGTCGTGCTTGAGACACAGGCGGAGTCGCCGGTGTACGAAGTGTGCTGTTTGGATGATGGCACTGTCTTATTTATCGAGAAGACAGACAGTAGCAAGGTCCAAGGACTGTGTATCAATCTGAAGAGCGACGCCGTGTTTCAAGAGTCAGTGCCTCGGTCAGTGTGCAATGCGGCCATGGTACTGGCAGGACCCACTTCGAGTCTGCTGATCTCGTGTGAAGCTCGGGATGATGCGGCGGCCGCGTGGACGTTCCAAGCATTCTGTGATTGCACGGCGACGCTGCTTCAACAGAACGACAATCGGTCGCAAGAACTGAAACGCGGCCGCACGAGTGCAGATCTGGAATTACCAGACGACCTCCAAGCTGAATTGAGCTCTCAACACAAGGCGCTAGTGGTTTTTCCATGCTTCCACGATGATGAGCTACCAAGTATCTTTTGGATGAACGATGGCGAGAACACGTGGCGTTGCGTGGAGCTCGTGCTCTTCGGTACATCGCTCTTGATATTCGCATTGAGTGGCTGGAGGCGGCATCAACTCCTTCGTCGTATTGATTTATCGAGTGAAAAGGCAAGTATATCTGAAACACAGCGAGATGACTGGAAAAACTGGGGACTGGTGATCTCGGCTGATATCATGACCGAGGTCGTTGCAGAGCGTCGCGCAAGAATCGACTTTTGGTTTGATCAAGTGTCGAAGGTGATCGAAAGTGCTGCTTCAGACAGGAAGAAATCGGAGTTACAACCAGCGAGTACATCAAGCACCGATGACAGCCAGCAAAAACGCGTCGCGTCTGAAGACCTGAAAGAGCATGCGTTCATCAACGCACGCTCGAAGAAGAGGCAGACAAACACGACAGTGGTGGATGAAGAGCTAAAGCCTATCAAGGCGAAGACGGCATCGACGAAAAAGAAGAAAGGCCCGAAGAAGACGGTCGACGATGCAGTAGCAGCCGCACAGGCCGCTTTAGGAGACGCTCCAGATGGAACAGAAGACCATACACAACCTGAAGCGACGTCCACAACCGTCTCTGCGACGAAACGGCAACGCACACCGCCTGTGAAGACACCCAAACAGCGCTGGGTACGCCGGAAGACGGAAGATCCGGATGATACTGAACTCCAAGCCACCCAGCCACCACAAACAGAGGAAAATAGTGAGCCACAACAAGAGCCTACGGCCGCTACGAGGACGAGCGTGACCCCTACGAAGCTTCCTGATGCCCAGCAGCAACATGAGACAAACGCTCCGACCATACGCATCATTTTCACAGGCATTGAGCCAACGGCCAAGACGTTCAAGAAGATCAGCTCCATTCCGGGGGCCGTCTACGAAGAGAACATCGAGAAGGCGACGCACGTCGTTGGTCCGAAGAACACGCTCAAGCGCACCGTCAAGCTACTGTGCGGGATCTCTTGCTGTGATCATATTGTGGACGAACGGTGGCTCGATGAATCGGCCCGAGCAAAAACTGCAGTGTATGAGCGGCAGTACTGCCTCAAGGACGCCAAGGCAGAGGCCAAGTGGGGCTTCGACCTCGTCAAGACCATGTACAGCGTGCCTAAGGCCCAGCGACGGCGGCTCTTTGAAGGCCAAAAGCTCTTTATCACGAACCACAAGTCGATTTTGCCACCTGTGGGCGAGCTGGTCAAGATCGTGGAGCAGGCCGGCGGTGTGGTGACCACAACGGGGACGCCAGGACCCGAGGACCTGGTGATCACCAGCGAGGCCGCACTGGCCACAGCATCCATCCAGCGAGTCGTGGGTGACCACACGCACATGCACACACCTGAACTCGTGCTCAGCGGCATCCTCCAGCAGAGGCTGGACCTCGAGACGCATCGCCTGGCTCCGACGGCGAGACCACGGGGCCGGCGATAAGAGGAGACTGTGGGGAGCAATCGAGACGGTGGCTGCAAGGTTGATTACGAGGGAGGACGTGCGACATGCCCGTGAGAACATCCACAACGGCGGACGGGAGCGGGTCACAGACGGACGACCGACGCGACGCGGTCTGTGCAGTGAGCGCCATGCCCGGCGCTGGCCATGACTGTCACCCACACGATGCACCAGAGCCTTTGGCATGAAGGCGGGTGGCGTATCGTGGGTGGAATGCAGTGGATTGTGGGTCATACAGACACAGTAGTAGGAAGCAGTCGACAGCCCTCAGGTGGCGCATTGTGGGTGGAACATGAGCCCCATGCGTGTGCCAGAACAGTTCCCGACAGAGTCAGCGCAAATTTGCAAGCGGGCTTGTATTTGAGGTCGAGTTTGCTCTCCAGCCCAACTGTCAAGATCGATTAAAACCTCAAAACCTCATTTGGAGAAGTGTTCTTGAGACGGGCAGATTACGCGATTCGGTCCATGATCGTCCTGTTGTCCCCGTCTGTCGTCTGTGGATGTTGGGTCAACCAAGAGCGTTGGTCGCTCTGCCAGACGCTGGACAAAACATCCTGATGGTGGCAAGGAGAAGGGTGGAGTCCAGCCTGAACGCGTGGAGCAATCTGCCGGTCAGACTCTGGAGTCTAACGTGAACCAGCGTTGGCAGGATTGGTCCAGTGCGACATCATCCCCCTTTCTTCGCTTTTTGAATCCTTCAACACGCTTACGCGACCGCGCATCATCGGACTTATTGCCAACGGTCATCTTTCCATGGCGCAAAGCCTGACGTGGCTTTCCGCTGTCACGGCGGACAGGTGGGCGTGCAGCGAAGTGCAAGCGTGCCGATCAGCAGAGACTGGTGGTGAAAGGCTCACGCATCGGATGATGCAGACTCCGTGCCTCGCCCAACACGAAACATGTTGGTGTGGTGTGCGTGTGTGCTGTCTCAAACGCGCTGTGGTGTGGTTGCGGCACCATCGCATTCATTCTTGTTGGACTGTTGGATGGACGAGGGGGTTGCGGCTGTCTGGCCTCTTCTGGATGATTAAAGTGGAAGGAGATTCAAGCCCCTCCCCTTCTCCAAGGCGGAGTGTCATTAATAAACTTGAGGTGCGCTGTCTCTCGGTCGCTGACTGGTTTAGATGGCAAGGGCTAGGGGTACTAATTATGCTGGCTGCGTGGAGCAATCATCCCAATCGCTGCCATTGCATTTCTCAAAGCTTGCACTTGGAGTTTGTAGGCTTTTGCAGAGTGAGCTCCCTTCTCACCGCCCTAGCCCCAGACCTAACCCGGGCTGAAAAGCACGCGCCGGCTGGAATGCTGAAGATGCAACTGACTAACAATTAATCGAATGGCCCATCGCCTCTTAGGTTATTTAGTTGAGGAGGTTGCTCCATTATTGTTTGTACTGCGTCCCATAAACGACATTATCAATAAATGCACACGTTGTAAGGTAAGAGGTTGTTGGGAGCCCTCGTCTCAATCCATGCTCTGGCTGCTCTCAGTGGAGGCGGTTTCCTCACGGACGGGGTGAATTCCCCTTTGTGATCCTAGTTTGTATGCAGTAATCATCAACTAAGGCATGTCATCCGGCCGGAACGCCCGCCTCTGGTGGAGCGCGTTCATTCTCAAACAAGCTTCCAGCCTCTCAAACCTCCGCCTTCTCCTCCTCCGTCACAAATCATCATGCTGGAAGCCGAAACTGTTGCGATCTCCATTGGTGATGGCCGTTCAGGCACATCGATCGTTCTCCCTCGCGGCCACGAGCTTGTCAAGCACCTCGAGTCACTCATCGTGCCAGCGCGTCCATCGTCGCAGTCGCTTCGTCCGGAGCCAGTCCGTCGTGAAGAACCGCTCATGTCCTACGCTCACCCGGTCACTACGCTAACACTGCCAGCGCTCCCTCGCCACCTGTATCATGGTTCGGCTTCGCCGGTGTCGCCAACGGGCGTGAATATGCTCCCTCGCCCAAGCTCGCCATACCACTCGGACAGCTCCCTCTCGAGCGTGTCTTCGACGCAGACCAACCAGGCCGTGGCTACCGCCCTCAAGCCTGTGCGTCGTCGCCGTGCCGGCACGGCGCAGAGCAGTGGCAAGAAGTGCCAAATCCCAGACTGTGACAAGATTTCTGTCAGCCGTGGCCTGTGTCGTGGTCACGGTGGCGGTCGTCGCTGCCAGTACGCCGGCTGCTCCAAGGGTGCCCAGAGCCGCAGTGATTTCTGCTGGGCTCATGGCGGTGGTCAGCGTTGTGAAGTGCCAAGTTGCATGCGCAGCCGGAAGTCGAAGCGCTTCTGCGTCGCTCACCTGAACTGGGAGAATGCATCCGAAGGTGTTGCCCTTCCAAAGGGTGAGATGACTCCTCGCCTTCTCGAGCCACACAAGGTGATCATGCCTCGTGTCATTGCACCTGCCGTGCCGGAGATGTCGTTCTCCGGCTCGGCAAAGCTGCCTAGCCTTCAGCAGGCGCTGCAGAAGCACCAGTGCGCCACGCCCATCACGGCCGCGTCCCACATGTCGTCATTCTCGGGCTACGCACCGATCCTGAACAGCGCGAGCTGTTAGAGGGGCCCCGTAGATCAATGTTAAGTTAGCTGTAGGATAGCAAGTAAAAGCGGTGCAACCGACCGCATCTATTTAACGAGTCACACTCATGTTCATGACGCTTTCCATTCTCTCCCATGATGATGATCAGTCTGGTGTCGAGATGCAGACTGTGTGCTGGCCTCTTTCCATTGGCCGAATTGTGTCATACTATTTAGTATAACGTCTCTTGATTGGTCGAAATGGCGTCCGACAGTTGGAGCCTCCTCGTCTGGGAAGGGCAACATGCACATGGAGCTCTCTCTGTCCAGGGCCATGCGTGAAGAACCCAACCGATCAAGCTTCTGTATACAGCTCATTCACCCCTGGTGCTCCTGTCGCAGTTGATTGAAAATGGAGGCGTTTCTGCTCGAGCATGAGCATCACATCCCGTTCCTGCTACCGTTCTACACATGGCGCGATCTCAGCAGTCTCTCCAGCTGCAGTCCCGCACTCACCCATTCGCGTCTGCGTGCGGAGTTCCTCCATCGCAGTGTCGTTGTGATCCCTGCCCGACCCAGTGACGACCCAGCCGTTCGGAATGTGCTCAGTCAGTTATCACCTTTCGTGTGCCGCGTTGCCACATCGCAGCCATCGCATCTTGGTCTCCTGGCGAGACTTCCACACCTGTCAACGCTGCGAGTCGCCAAGCTCCCAGACGAAGCCTCTCAGGACGATGACGACAGCGACTCGGCAATCCGCTTCTCGTATCCTGACGTTGTCGCTCTGTGGAGACTACACAAGGTCGAGCGACTTGAACTAGATGCGTGGGTGGAGGACCTCGTGCTGCTCTTCCGAGACATGGCGCGCCTCAAGTCTCTGGACTTGATCTTCCGCTATCACATCGGCAGCCTCGATTTACTGGCTCATATGAGTGACATTCACACGCTTTGTGTGCGTGGCGAGACTCTAGATGACATCAGTGCCTTGCGGAGACTTACGCAGCTCGTGACGCTCAAGTTGTCGTCCTGGGCGATCCACGACCTCTCTTCGCTGTGGTTTCTCACCGAGCTCCAGATACTCGACCTCAGTCGCTGCAATGTCGTCGATCTACGGCCGATTGCGACGCTACCCAACCTACAGTGCATCACTTTGGAGCAGACTCCGCTTTCCGACCTCACTCCTCTGGCCAATCTGAGCACTCTCACGGAGCTCAACGTTGCGCACTCCCACGTGACCGACCTGTCGCCGCTTGGAGCCCTTGCAGCGTCGCTGCAAAGCCTCAATATCTCCTGCTGCACACTTAGTCGAGTGTCTGCGCTCAGGCGCCTTATCAATCTTCAGAACCTCGTGATGCAACGCACGACGTGGCCCAGTGCAGCATTCGAGCCCGACATTGCAAGCACTGTAGCATGCCTACCACGCCTTCGCTACCTCGATGGCCGTGTGAATACCTTCACGCCATCTCCAGACGGCTCTCAGACTCGATTACAGATTGCTACCTTGCAACATCTTCACCGACTTGTGCACCTCGAGCTCACGTGTGATAGTCTACGCGGCCAAATGGTCTCGATCGCACTGCCAAGTCTCGTGTCGTTGCGAGTCGAATGGAACTACTCAAAGGAGCGAGACATTCCCTTGGGAGTTGTATCTCACCCTCTACTGCGGAAACTTCAGCTCATGCATGTACGACTTCTCCGACTGCAGAACCTGCGGTTCACACCGCATCTACAGGAGCTACGACTGACGGACGTATATCTGGACGATCTATCGATGCTTCCAGTAGCGCGAGAGCTCAAGCTGGTTGAGATTACATGCGCAATGGTCCACTCGCACTGCATTGATGAGAACGAACGCGTTCAAGCCCAAGCGCCGACATGGGATCTTCATCCTCTCAGTTTCCTACCGAAGCTGGAGTATCTAGACCTCAGCTACACGAGCGTCCGCGATCTGCAGCCATTGCGTGGGCTGCGGATGCTTCGGTATCTTGACCTCAGCTCGTCCTACGTGGTAGATCTCACGCCACTGAATCCTCTGCAAAAGCTCGAGACTCTGTGGCTACGAGACACGGAGATCGAGCACTTCGACTGCGGTGCGTTTTGCGACATCCTCAAAGAGCTAGCGCTGCCCGAGGATGTCGACTGCTCTGCCATTCGCAAGCACGCGCGTCAGCTCAAACGTCTGCTGCATCCCAACAGGAATTGCCTATGGACTGGTCATAATGACGACGACCAAGATGACCGCATGGACAGCGACAGTTTTGGCGAAGAAGACGGAGAGAGCAAGGGCTTGGGCTGCACGCAGAGTTGAGGCGTCAGGTGGATGCAAGAGAGAGCGGCATGAGAAGCCCATGCGACGGGAAGAGCTCCATTCGCCGGTGGGTACAACTTGACACAGAGTTGACAGACTTAATCTTGTAGTGTTGCATACATTTACAGAGGCTCCTCCGATCACTGCAGTCGCTTTCCAAGGACACGATTCGAAAAGACAGGTAAACCTCTGCTGGCGGATTGTCGAAGTTGCTCCAAATTTTGTTCCCCATCTGCCCGGTCTCTCTTTGTTTTCTCGCAGCACAAGAGATGCGTCTTGCTGGAGCTGAGTTGCGAGGTTTTGGTGCTTCCTCTTCTCTTCTCAATTGTATACTCGTCAATAAAACCTCATCGTTCTTTTCGCAACTGGCAGAACCGTTCCCCATGTGCACACGAAAAACCAACACCGACAAGTCGGCACGTGACCCATTTGCCTACACCACCAACCGCCACAGTCTCCGTCTCCTCATGGTGCGCGTGCTGCCGCCCCTCCTGGTGGCTGCGACCGCCACGGCCTCCGTTCATGCGGCCGGCTTCACGGCCAAGTCCGGTGTCAGGCCTTGGGTCGACGTTAATACGCCCGAGTCAGCGTACACGGTCACGTCTTCACGTGGCGCGAGGTGGGACCTCGTGTTCAGTGACGAGTTCAATGTGCCGGGGCGGGACTTTTCCCCTGGGGAAGACTACCTCTGGACGGCGCTGGAGCTGCCTGATGGTGTAAACGCTGCGCTCGAGTATTACTCCATTAACATGACGTCGACTGTGACGGAACCCGACGGCCGTGGGGTGTTTCAGATCGAAGTGCGTGAAGAGAAAAACATCTCGTTCACCGTGTACAATGCCTATACAAGACCACCAAGCTTCCAAGATCACTCGATGTACTACCGCGCAGGCATGGTGCAGTCGTGGAACAAGTTCTGCTTCCAGGGAGGCTATATCGAAGTAATGGCCCAGCTTCCAGGCGCCATTTCCAGTGCTTCAGGGAACCCAGATGTCGGCAATAACAAGCAGCGTGTGAAGAACATCGAATACTACCCGACGTGGCCCGGTATCTGGTTCATGGGCAACCTCGGACGAGCTCTGTTCACCTCATCAACCAACCGAATGTGGCCATGGAGCTTCAGCGAATGTGACAAAGACCTCTCGAAGAACCAGCGCATCAGTGCCTGCGATAGCGATCCGGGCTACGGTCTGAACAAGAACCAGGGACGCGGTGCACCTGAGATTGATCTACTGGAAGGTGGTGGCACAGATGTGTCAACATCCATCCAAATCGCGCCCGGCATGCCGGATAAGTTTCGTATGATCGTCGCGAAGGATGCCAATGTTTTCTGCTTCTACGCTGGCGACTGTAAGACTCTTGGTGCCAACTTCCCCGGTATCCCTACGGCTACTTACAAAGCTCGGGGCTACGACACATGGTACCAGGGGCTTCGCTACGCGCCAAACCCGATGTGCTCTCCAGACGGCTCTCAGAAGCAGAACGCAGCAACTGTACTTGCTACAGTGAAACAAGGCATGACCGACAATCAGTGCAGCAGTGTCAATGCCTGTCCAGCGTCACATGACGGGTATTCAGACCTGTCGCTCATCGACAACACGACTGCTCATTGGGGCATCAATGAAAATGGTGGGTGTATGCCACGAATCAACGGCTACCAAGGAGCGTACTTGTGTGACCCGGACAACTCGAACAGCAAGTGTGTTGAGCCCCTGCGTGACGGGAACACGAAGAGCAATGTGATGGACTCCTTTAATTATCAGATGGACGCCATTTCAGCTAACTCGGGTCTGCCTCTGGCTGCCTACACAAGCTACTTGAAGTACCAACTTGAGTGGGTTATGGGACCTCAGGGCTACGTGCGCTGGATGATTGAAGGCGTTCCTATCTACGAGATCCCGGCAGATGCTATTGTAAATCCACCGCAAGACTCGGCTAACTCGAACCCAAAGAAGCTGATGATTGAAGAACCCATGTACATTATTTTCAACGTCGCTCTCTCTACAAGTTGGGGCTCGAAACCCCCAAACCCAGGAAAGCCATGCCGTGGGGATGGCACCGATGCCAAGGTGAATAAGATCTGCGATGAATTCCCGATGTATCTAAAGATCGACTATATCCGTCTTTACCAAGATACGTCCGAAAGCTCGGCCATGACGATTGGATGTGACCCGTCGACTCACCCGACGAAGAAGTGGATCGAAGGCCACTTGGAGGAGTACGAAGATGCGAAGAACAAGGTCATCGAGGTGCATGGCGGAGCTCCGTGCAACTCTAATGACGACTGCACGGTCTCGACCATCGCTGTGGCTGCGATCATCACGGGCAAATGCGTAAAGAAGAAGTGCGTGTGCACGCAGAACACGTGGGGTGGTCCTCGGTGCACGCAAGCGTTAACTGACGGCGGCTCGGGCTCCACGAAGGGCTACGGCCCATCAGTTACAATTGCTGCCATCATGGGCTGTGTCGCGATTGCTGTACTTGCCCTCGTGGTGTACAAAATCATTCAGAAACGCAAGTTGCGCAACCTGGAACAGGCCTACCCGTACCCCAAGCCCGGTGCGGCCACGGCGTCTGGAGTCTCCGATCAGTCTATGGACGACCTCGCCCAGTCCCGATCCAACAACGAGAGAGCCGTGTAGATCCCATCTAGTGTGTATCATTCCTACAGCACCCCATTAACTGCATAGCTCTTCGCCACAATCATGGGTCCTTCCGGACTCGTGGAAGGTTCAAGTGTACCCTTCAACGTAACCCTTGTCA
>KE464035.1:0-10055 GCA_000387445.2 Pythium aphanidermatum DAOM BR444 | reverse complement strand
CAGCGACCACGACCGTGGGCGCTCAGGACTCGTCGGCCTGACGCTACGTGCCGGCTCGACACGCGTGGACAACGCTGTGTGATGCTCTCACCCTCATAGACTTGTGTGAATGAAATCTTCATGGACTGTATTGCGTCGAGCGGCTCTATGTGTCTACAGACGGGAGGTGGCGAGGCGCTGGCTGAACATGCCCTCGAGCGCCGCTACGAGCTGATCGATCTCGGCTTCTGTGTTGTGCGCATGTATGATGATACGGAAACGCTCGGCGTCCTTGGGCACTGTAGGTGAGCGGATCGGGATCACACGAATGCCCAGCGCCAGCATCTGTCGTGCAGCCTCTAGCACCGCGTGGTTGCCTTTAAAGACGACTCCCTGAATCGGCGAGTCGCTCTGAAGAAGTGCGTCCGCGGGGATGTCGGCACTGCTGGTCACGCGGGCTTTGAAGTACTGCACGAGGCGCAGCACCTCGACTCGCTTGTCGTCGGCTTCAGCGCACAGCTCATGCGCACACTGCACGGTCACGAGCTGCTCGAAGGGGAACGCCGTCGTGTAGATGAACGACCGAGCGTAATTGACCAAGAACTCGATGAGGTGCCGTGAGCCGCACACCACTGCACCGTGGCAGCCCATGGCCTTGCCGAACGTGTAGACCCGACAGCACATCACTCGTTGGGCAGACACAGTGTCCAGACCGAGCTCTCGAACAACCCCTGAGCCTTGAGGCCCATACACGCCGACGCCATGCGCCTCGTCAACGATGACGTAGGCACCATACCGCTCACACAGTGCCGTCATCGCTGCTAGTGGTGCAACGTCACCGTCCATCGAGTAGACCGACTCCACAACAACGAAGACGCAGCCACTGGACTCCCCAACGGACTGGAACTGCTGCAGCATGTGCTCGAGATGCGTCAGGTCGTTGTGGCGGAATGCGTGCGTGCGCTTGCTGGCGTACGCTCGACTCAGCCGCAGTCCTTCGTGACACGAGTTGTGGATGAGCTCATCGTAGAGCACGACGTCGTTCGCCTGCGGCAGACTCGAGAGCACGCCCAAGTTGGCGGCGTATCCCGAGTTGAACAGCAACGCCGCCTCGCTGGTCATGATCATCAGTGGTTGCCAGTCTCCTCGACCATCTCGACCGAACTCACCTGTTGTAGAACCGCGCGAGCTCCTCTTCCACCTGCATGAAGTACTCGTTGTTCCCGGAGATGAGGCGCGAGCCCGTGGCCCCGGCGCGCGCCAGGTGGGGCTTCTGCATGGCCATGGCATCGCGGCGCTGGTGCACACGACGCAGCAGCCTTGGGTCGCGCGCCAGGCCCAGGTAATCGTTGGAAAAGAAGTCGGTGCACGTCGCCAAGCCGTCGTGCGGCACCTGAAGGCGGCGCAGCGTGCCGATGCGCTCGCGACGCCGCAGAGCACGCGCCAGAGAGCGCTGTAGCGCATCGGAGGCTGATGCTGATGCTTCCCGCATGTGGCTGGCGTCACGGAAGGTGATGACCATGGGGGAAAAACTCTCTCTCGCAATTCATTTTCCTTGAACTTGAATTGATGACGTCAGAATAAAAAATTGGGGGGGTGGAAGAGGGGTACACTGTGTTTTGATAAAATACCGTGTGGAAATACCGTGTTTTGGAATCAGATCTGTCGTCATGACCATCGTGATTGAACTGATTGCTTGCCGCACCACATGGCGGACATGATGCGGGAGCTAATGGGCTTGCTGAATGGGTACACTCGAGCCATCTGGGGGAAGGCGAGATCTCACTGCCCGAGCAGAGCCAGCGGATGTCTGCGTGAGGCCCCATGGTCTCGGCGCTTTCAGACAACATGCGCTGTGGTATGATCATGGCACGCCACGAGGACGCCTGTCACGCCGACTAAGGCCTGCCACGCGCGACTGCCGCACGCCGCTGCACCAAATCCGCCACCGCCGTTTCTTCCTTGCTCGACTCTTGTGTTCAACCGCCACGGCTCACTCCCGCGCGTGTGTGCATGCAGCTTAGCCCAGCCAGGCAGCACGCCGTAAGCCACAAGGCTGGGTGACAAGTCCCGAGAGCAGACGAGTGAACTGAATGCCGAAGAAGCGGCGAGCATCGACGGAAAGACGAGCTGAGTCAGAAGTCGTGCGGAACGATGCGGCATGGCGTTCAGAAGGGCGGGGATGAACTCGGTGTCTGGGCTGTCGCCAGGAGCAGAGAGAGCGAGCCGAGCGACATGGGCGGAGAGCGAGAAGCGAGCTGGTCCGCCCTTTAGGTACTGTACTGTACGCCGGCGGCATGTTGAAGATGGCCATGCGAAACGTGCATGTGCACGAGGTTTCAGACGACGCGGCAAGTGTGGGTGTAATGGGCGGCATTTACGACAGGCGAAACTGTCGTCATCTGCGAGGAGCCGCACGCATGCGCGAGCTAGAACCCTCAGCAAGCATCATGATGCAGAGGAGAAGGCAGTTACAGCAGAGTCGCCCTTCGAAATGGCCGCTAGCAACTGCCATGGCCACAGTCGCGAGTGGGCGCGATAACAGTGTACGGTATCACCTCGTTACCGAGATCTCGAGGAGCTCGGCAAAGGAGCCGCCCGAAAATCTAGGACCAAAAACGGAGCCGGACGAAGATGCGTGCCAGCCACGCGGCAGCACGTGCCCAGCTCGTGCCAGCGCCAGGAAAGAGATCTCGGGTGGTGCGTCCTGTTGACAGCGTCACCATCTCGCTGGGCTCGAATCTCGGCACACGAATGGCTGCAGGCGACTCGATTGCTGTCCGCGAGGTGCCGCCCACGTTCGCGGAACAACGCGCCGCAGTTGCGCACGCACAGAGTCCATGCGGAGCGCCACGACGTTATCATCGATAGGCGCGTGGGCGACATGGGGCCAGAGGACGAAGTCAAAAGAGCAAAGCGTGGCATTCCAAGTTTCAGCAGCAGATTTGCCCCACGTGCTGATTGGGCCACGGCTCCGGTTCGAACGACTGGCTTGGCGCCTGGCTGCAGGCTCTGCTAGAGTCTGGAAAGACCAACACTCGGATTCTCTCTGGACTGAAATCCCAGCAGTCCAGTTACACCGCCTATTAGACCAACAAACACGCCGTCGCCTTGTGTCTTAGACTGCCGCCTGATTGTACAACGTCATTCGATACGCAGCTGAGTCTGGGGAAAACGCAACGGTCGCTGAACCTTCCGAGCATTTGCAGAACGACCAGCGACGGGCCAGAAACACAAAAAAATCCGAAGGGGTACTGGTGACGGCCGGCACATACATTGTTCTAGTAATTTAGATGTCTGGCTCCGAATCTGACCACCGCTCATCGCATCAAAGCGTACAAAAATTCGATGCTGATCTTAGTCTGGCACTGACCAGTTGATTGTTCTGTGCTGCAACGCCCCGTCCCTGGCGTTTAGACTCTCATTCCGCCCGTCTGCCTCTACGTATCGCTCTGGGTCCACTGCTTCAAGGCAAGTAATAGCCGACAAGTCATGGTTTCCAGAACGACTTCTATCCAGTGGGTCGTGTGCTAGTTAGACTCCGTTAGACTTCCTGGCCGGCGCGCCCGCTCATGCCTCCGTCATTTCCCATTTTGGCTCCTTCGGCCTAACCGCCTCGCGATCCATCTACCGCCATCTACATCATGACCACCGCGCTCTTGAGCGTCTCCGGTGCACAGCCTCTGACCTTCACCATGAAGGACCAGGCACAGACACCGCAGTACAAAGTGCCCAAGTTCCTTCGATCTCTCTACTCAATCCTGGAGAACGAGGACGGCACCATCGTCAAGTGGGTCCAGAACCAAGAGCTCAAGCCCAACCGCGTCACTGCGTTCCACATCCTCGACCTCGAGCGGTTCGAGCAGGAGGTCTTGCCCAAGTACTTCAAGCATTCCAAGTTCGCTAGCTTCCAGCGCCAGCTCAACAACTTTGGCTTCCGCAAGTGGACCAAGACGCAGTCGAGCGGCGTGTGCACGTTCAGCCACAACTGCTTTCCCCCAGATCCGCGCGAGACGGGCGTACTGCGTGCGTCCATTCGCGAGCAGTGGCGACAGAAGAACACCGACTCACGTCGTCGTGTCGGCAATGGCATCACCAAGGCCGAGCGCAAGTTGCAGCAGCTGGTGCAGCAATCGGTGCAGCTCCAGCAGCAGCAGAAGGACAAGACTCACTCGTCTCCTGTGAAGAAGATCAACACCCTGGGCACGGACAGCGATGATGACGTCTCTTGTGTTGGTATCGAGTCGCCCAGCCGTGTGGAATCCTTCTCTGATATGCTCAAGACGCCTCTCGAGCCAGCCTACAACCGCGCGCCTACGCATCAGCCACAGCTTAAGAAGCTCGCCCGTCCTATGAACGGTGAATGGGTGTCGGGTAGTGGTCTCGAAGCCTTTGCCGAGGCCCCAGTCAAGTTTACGATGCTGCCTCCAATTCACACCCATCATCTCCCTCACGTGTCGTACAACAACACCATCAACATTGGCACGTACCCAGCGCAACCGGACATCTATCAGACCAAGATGGAGCTACCTCCTCTCATGGACGCCTCAGCTGCTCCTCCAGCTCCTCACATGATGATGATGTCCGCCACGCAGCTCGAGCCGTGGGCCTGGACGCCGCACGCGGCCTCGGCTGCGTATGACATGCACCACTTCCCAATGGAAGTGGCTGCGTGGCCGCACCACCATGGGCAGCCAGCCCACCACGGTCCAGTTGTGGACCCCAGCCTCGCGCACAAGGGCGTGTACTGCCAGCAGGCGTCTCCTTCCACCATGGAGGAGTTCTCCTTCGACAGCCTCATGCTCTTCGCCGAGTAATTGTCATCTTCTCCTCTATGTCTCTGTCCGACACCCTCCGTGTGGATGCCACCACATCCATTCCCCGTCCGTCAAGTTTAGTCCCCCCCCCACCGCGTCTCGTGATTGTCGTAGTGGTAGTTTGTAGTTTGTAGTTGTCGTCGTCCGTGTGGTTCCCCATAGTAGTGTTGGATGGAAAACTCGATGTTTTCTCCCCCACATCCTCAAGGTCTAAAGTCTATAATGGACTGGATGCAAATATCAAACATCTCCACTCACATGGATCTCCATTTATCCTTCTCTCGATCCAACCCCAACACCGTCAAGCACTACGAACGCTTGGCACATTCATCTGATCCGCCGTGGACGACGCATCTGGAAGAACGCGAACGACCCCCTCACCATCACACTTGGAGCAGGTTCGATCTAACATCATGTGGTTGTAAGCCACCTTCTCGATCCGTAGCCCGTGGCACGTAGAGCAGATCTGAAGAACTCGTCTTTTAACGGCCGTACTACGCTCCAGAACACTACGCGCCGGCTCTTGTCGGAGATGCTGTTGGTAACCTTGTTGCTCGTCTCGCCCGTCCATCTCCGCCCAGATCTTGCGCCAGAGCCGTGCTCTCACGCCGAAGTCGTTCCGAAGCAGTTTTCGTAGCCCACAGATGCTCTCCGGCTCGCCCAACTAGACACGTGGACGTCGCTCTTCTCCAACCTGCGTGTTCTTCTCTGCTTCCTGTCCGTAGCGCATTTCTTTCCGTCGATGGCTCCGTGTCACGATCTTCCTCATATGCGACGCGCCATCTCCCTCGGCCGCGACCCTTCAAGATCCACGGAACATTGGAAAAATTCAGACGTAACCTCTGAAATTTACGCATGTACCCCCCCTTCTTCATGTTGAAGCTCGTGATGACCGGTCTGCCGTGGGCGTGGGGCGGATGCGCTTGTGCCAGGGCACAGGCAGCATCTCGAGGGGGCAGTAGTACTCGACGAAGCTGCGGATGAACACGAGCTCTTCCTCACGACAGTAGAGCAGCTCCCAGAGCATACGCACGCCCCATACTGTGATGGTGAACATGCGGTTGAGGAAGAAGCTCTTGACGCGCATCTGGATGCGCACCGTGGCGCTGATGCGGATCTCCGAGATGGTCCAGTCGGCGTACCCGTTTTTCTCATCGAACGTGAGCGAGCAGACGACACGAAGAAGGCAGAGAAGCACACCCAACACAGCCACACCAGCGTGTTTCTTCTTGAGGCGGAGGCGTCTGCGCGTGCGAGGAGTGATGGCGTCGAAGAACAATGCCCAGAAGAACCACACACTGAGCGTCACAGAGATGACTCGGCGCCCGTCCCAAGCGAGCATGGACGACAGACAGAGCGCCGCGAGCCCGAACTGCGCGAGATTGAAGAGCACGTCGAAGTGGAACCAGAGCAGTCGAAGCACCGTCGTCTGCATGGCGACAGTGGACGGCGCCACGAAGGCAACGGAGAGCGCGAGGCTCAGGAGCTGGATCGTGCGTTGGACATTCTGTCCAGGACCAACGCATCCGTCCAGGAGATGCACCGACAACAGTGTCAAGACTAACCCTGTTAGACCCGTGGCATGTAGGACGACGATCTTCCACGTCGGCCACTCGGTCGAGATGGTTAGGCTCGGCACGAGTGTCCGTCGACTGTCGACAAACTTGAGCCGACGAGGCACTAGACGTAGCTCCTGTAGTTGAGGGGCTGAACGATCGTAGGTCTTGCGAAGCAGCGACGACCGCAGCGTGTACGAGATGGCGGACATCTTGCGGGCGTAGCCCGCAGCTGCGGCTCGGGCTCGAGACACTCGTCGTGGAGTGAGGGGAGTGTGGACGATCGAAGGTCGCGTGGGTGGAGCACTTGGTACGATCACCTGAGACCGGCAAGCAGACGAGTCGAGGGTTTGAGCTGCTGACATGGTGGCCGAGTCGAGACGTGGGCTGCGGAGACGTTCGAGGTACGAGAGGTCCTGGGTTGTGGGGGCCACTGGAGACTTGACAGTGTCGGGTGGTCGAACTGAATGGAGAAGCTCTGCAGCAGTTGGGCCAGCACGAGGAGGAGCACGAGATGGTCGACCATTGAGACGCAGTGCTCCGCCTAGCAGATGAGATTTCTTCGCAGGTTGGAGCACGAGTTTCTCCCGAAGCATGGCGCACGTGACGAGTTTGGCACTGGCATCCACGAAAACACGACGCCGTCGATAGATATTACGGGCCACTAGTAGCGACAGCGTGACAGAGACATTGAGAAATACGTCAACGAGCTCGACCGTGATGTTGTTGACCCGCACAGACGCGTAGTTGGAGTCTGGTATGTCGACTTGACGCAAAAACACTAACAGAACGCACGCGACAAGCAACGGAAGAGCCAAAAACGACGACTTGGAGGCCGAGACGATGGTCCGATACATCGCATCAGAGAGGATCGAGAGCTGGATGGACCACGCCTGGAAGAGGCACACGAAGGAACGCCAGTCACGGAAGAGGATAGCCATCGCCATCCAGTTCATCCAGTTCATCAACGACATGTACACGACTTCTTGCATCCACAAAGAACGAAGGAGCAGCTCCCAGCTCATCATAAGCACGGAGAACACAAGACTCCAGCTGCTGAGCGCAGCAACTGCGATCGTGAGGGAGATCCCGACTTTCACAGGGGCGACAAAAATCAAAACCATGGTGATCGCACCGATGCGGAACATGGCGACAAACTTGGCGTAGTGAAGTCGCATCTGGGAGAACAGCTTGTCATGGATGCTTGCCCCTGCTAACACTGTGAGTGTCGTGACAGATAAATCGATCAGCGGGAGCGGCGCCGCAGCGACGAGCTCGTAATGCCACTCGTCGTCTTCATCCGCCTCCGAGGAGTCACTCGTTAACGGTGGACTGAGAGCTTCCGACATGCTTCAGCTCGTCACTTCACAAACCCACAAGCATATATCGATGACTTGCTCAGCGTCACTGGTCGACTTGGTAATCTTGGAAACGCACAATACCCTCGCTCATGGGAACGCTAAGTATATCCACTTGAACAAATCCAAACTTGGGGCCACAAACGACGACACAAGCTGCTGATGTTTCGCAACAGTCTCGGTGACTCGACACCAAGGATCTCAAGCTCGTGGTTGTCGGATTAGCTGCAGAAGGAGCTCGATCTCGTTCGCGTCGCTGTCCTTCTCCATGAACTTCCGGAGCAAGTCACGTTGTGCGTCGTCTTCAACCCGTTCGACTCGCTCGTTCCACCCGTCTTCTCCTCGTCGAGGGGTCTCCAGGATCATGGGCATGTTGTCAAAGCGTGGGCTGTTCATCACCCAGTCGAAGGCTGCCAGTCCAATGCGCCCCAGTCCGATGTTCTCATGCCGGTCTTTCCTTGATCCGCACGTATCCATCGAGTCGTTCACGTGCAAGACCTTAAGAGCGTTCTTCCATTCGTCCCCCATCGTCTGGTAGAAGTCTTCCATCATCTTCTCACCGTCTTCTGCGCTTCGCAATGCAATGCCACTCGCGTGTGCATGGCATGTGTCCAGGCAGACCCCCAGACGGTTCTTCGTATCGCTTCGTACAGCCACCACTCCGTCCAAAATGGATCGCAGCTCCTCGAAATCTCGTCCTAGCACGTTGCCTTGACCACACATGTTCTCCACGCACAGTGTGACGTTGACTGTGAGGCTCAGCACCTCCGCCATCCCTTCCGCGATGAACCTGAGGCTCTTCCGACGCGCGACCGCCTCCTTCTCCCTCGCTTCTTCCATGATCTCCGACACACACTGCTGCTGCTGCTCCTCTTCCTCCTTCTTATCTCCATCCTTCCGTCGTGACTTCTTCTTCTTCACTGGATACGCCCATTGCTCCTCCTCTGGAACTCTCGTACACGACCCAGGATGGAAGACGTACCAGGGCACCCCCAGCTGCGCACACCGTCTCACCTCCTCCACCATGAGCTCCACGCTCTTGCGTCGCAACTCTGCATCGTGTGAGCCCAAGTTGGCGATGTATGAGCCGTGTACTACAACATGCGAGGCGTCGAACTGACTCGTGGCGAGTTGCTGTCGGAACGCGAGTACCGTCGCATCGTCGATGGGCGGCGCTGACTTCCAGCTCAACCGCGGGCGCACGAAGAACGCGAAGCTGCGGGCGCGCGGGCCTAGATGTTCCTGTGCATTCGCCAGCGCCCTGAGGCACCCTCCGCTTGCCGAGATGTGCGCACCGACGAACTTGGCGGGAGGTTCAGTCGCTGGTTCGGTCGATTCTCGAGATGTAGAGATCGAACGGAGACCGCGGATGGTGCGATCGATTGGAAATACACACGCGCGTCTATATACCAGGCCAGATGCTGTGTGGGATCCGCCGCGAGCGCGTCGCACACTCATCAAGGCTGCGCATTTGCTCATGCTTCTTGGCAGTTCGTCTTGTTGATGGTTGGCTGAGTGAACTATGAGGAAAATACATAAATAGTCGTAACCAGGTACGATTACGATATGGTTACGTACAGCGGTGAGGTCAGAATCAGCAGCAAAGAATCAGCTCCGTCTGTCTGATGCCATCCTGGAGATCTGAGTCAGGAGTCTGTTCTTCGCCGTCTCAGGTCTCAGGGTCCTGACTCCCGACCGCACTTGTCGTGCTCAGTTCGTCAGCCCACGCGACTGAACGAGGAGACCAAGTACTTCAGTGGATCCAATAAATAGCTATACTAACTATTACAAAGCAGTTAGTCCTGTTCTCGTCGTGGTTAGACCACGTCATCGGCACACAGCTCCTCAACGACCTCGTATGCACTTGGTCTTAACATTGGGTCAGCATCGAGACACCGACGAATGAGGGCGGCCACGCGAGGAGGACATTCGGGGGACAATCTTGGTCGGAGACCTTCCTGTACAACGAGCTTCATGAGTCGCAACGGATGGCAAATAAGCTTCGAAGCAAGCGACTCAGCGTCGTGGTACGGGAGCTCGCAGGTGTCCACCTCACAAAGGAGGACACCAAGTGAATAAATATCGACCTTCTCATCGTACTCGTCGCCCATGAGCACTTCAGGTGCTGTCCATGACATCGTTCCGGCCGCCTCAGTGATCGTGAGGCTTGACTCGTCCTCATCCATGTGGTTCTTGCGGCGTGCAATACCAAAGTCGCACAGTTTGACTTCCATGGCGGCAGAGAGCAGCACATTCTTGGACTTCACATCGCGATGGAGAGTTGAGGTGAAAGAGAGTGGAGGTGAGCCAGGGCACGGGGCCACACTCTGCGCCACAACGAGCTT
>KE464034.1:32241-50766 GCA_000387445.2 Pythium aphanidermatum DAOM BR444 | reverse complement strand
ATGACAAGTGGTCTGTCGCGCTTTTGGAGACTGCAATCAAGCGCTATGAGTCGAGAAAGCGCCTAGAGCCTTGGCAGGTCCGTACATGTGAATTTTGGGGGGTGGATTCCATAGTGATCTCACAGATACGTGTCTGACGTAGGTCAAATGTCTGGAGAACGTTCACAAGAAGATTGGTAGTAGCGATCTCCGTTAAAAGCTCCCCAATGACGAGACATTGGTCGCGTAGTGTATCTTCATGCGCTGTTTGATTTCGGCCTTGCCGTTTCGTATGCTCCGACTATTCGTCCATATAAACAACTTCTGACGTTACGCATTCGTATCCCTCCTCGCTTCTTCGAGTGCTTGATCAACTGACCTTGGTATTATATGGACACAGTCTGATGAATGCTTGGGGAGCGCACGCTGTGCAGATCTCTCTGGCTTCACAATGGCTCAAGATTTGAAGCGTCCGCTACAGTTCGACGTGCAACGCGTGAAGACCCCGACGATCGCTTTAGTCAACCGCGTAGAGAGCAACAAACTGAAGCGGCGCCGTGCTGACCGACTCGAGCACGATGATTCTAGCGAGTCACGGGCGACGGAGCTACCACCCAGCGCACTCCCCTTGATTCGAAGTCCTCGCCCAGAGAAACCCGTCTACGCTCCAAGCCCAACGAAAACACCGGCGTACTTCCGATGGAAGCCAAAGCCCAATAACGTCACCAAGTGCCCTCTTCCACCATCGTCAGTTCCTCGGATTGGCCCACGAGCTCCATCACCGCGTCTTAGTGCTATGCTTCTGCCGAATCAATCGACATCCACGGCAATGGCCATATCATCTCCTCGTGATCTACAGCATCGAGCTCCCAGCTTATTTGACTCGGATGGTGAATCTTCGATTATGCCGCCATTTTCAACTTCACCTCCGCTGACGCCGTTCTCGGTGACAAAGCCTATGACCCCGATGTCTGATGTCCAGACCCGTCCCGAGTCACGCTCGGTCAAGGAATCGGATCTGTTCCAATACAGCGAGCTCCCTTTGACTCCTCCGTCGGCACAGCATGGCACTCGACGATCTAGTATCAGCACTGGTGATCAACGGCCTCCTGTAGTGTCTGATGTCATGCCTGATCGAAGTGGGCAGAAGTCAGCAAGTCTTACACCGAGTTGTATTGAACCACAATCACAGACTGCTCTGCTACAAAGCGCCTCCGCAGCAGCTCCACGAGCCCCGGAATCATTGACACGTCGTCCTCCTGAGCTAGTAACGGAAGCCACTCAGAAAGAGAAACAACTCACATCCACTCCAAAGTTTACCAAAGACGAAACACCAGCGCGAACTTCAGCGGAAGAAGCTTCGACCACATCTGTGAGTCCAGGGCAAGACGGCACCTCGGATCCTGCAGCAGTAGCAATCGAGTTCTCAGGTAGTGCTGCAATGCGACAGCCGCAAGAGAAAGTCATCGCCCAACACGTGCTGCGGGGCAAGTTTCTTCGCAAGTATCTGCACGCTAATAACCTCACGCGCAAACTCAAAGAGACGGAACAAGCACTTCGCAGCGCGGCCTTGCACGGTGGCATTCCTACTATGAAAGGCGGTGGAAGCCTCTTTAGTCGGTCTTTCATCTCGAAAAACTCTACTCCTGGTAGCTCAAGCTCCACTGCCGTGCCTCTCTCCACCAAAACTCTAGTTCAAGATCTTTTGGGTGAGGAAGCCACTGCGATGCTCAGCGAACATCTGCCTGTGCTACGTCGCATCTCCTCGATTGATAAAGCGATCAACAAGACTGCAAAGCGAATCCGGCGTATGTCAGGGATTGAAGAGCTGCCAGGGAGTGTGACCAAGGATGAGTCGTCCGCGTCCAAGTCCGCTCCGCCCCAGTCGCGTGGCAAGTTCTCGCCTCTCAAGGCGATTGGGGAAAAGCATCCGCTGGTGTTTGGTGCTAAGGACGAAAACGACGACCTCGCTGATGTTGATGACGATGACATGTATGGAGAAGCCTCACCACCTATTGATACGCCTGGCATTGGCAAGATCGATCCTTCGTCTGCACATATGATGCGCATTTGTCAGCACGTGATCGCCAAGCGAGCCATCAAGACGTTCTTACGACAGGAAATGTCGGTCATTACGATCATCGAGATTGCTCTACGTGACGACGCAAACCTCATGCCAAAATGGCTTCAACAAGCTCATTTTGCGAGCCAAGGAAACCCATTTACGCAGCCTTCGCGACCTTCTTCATCAGCGTCGGATCGTGATGCAACGTCTTCACCTCCGCCGGCAGAGCCACACCGGATACCGATCAAAGCGATGCGCCCAGACATCCAAGAAGCCGCAAGTGGGTACTTGCGTGTTGGCGATCAGCAGATGTGCCTTGAAGAGATCTATACGCTCGCACTTGCGGCTGAACGCGACAAGTTGTGGAAGAGAGCCATTCTATTGGCATCCGTTTGTGTCGTGCTGGATCGTGAGCTCATCCACGGCGTACTGTTGCGAGCCCGATGCTGTCGACGCCTGGGACTCTGGACACAGGCCATTAAGGACCTCAGCCATGCCATTTTACTCCGTGCAGATGAGTATAAACTCGTTCTTTTACGTGCATGCTTGTCCGTCAAAATGGGCGATTTGGAGAACGCCCTCACCGACGTAAACCGAGCTCTTGCTTTCTATCCCAAGTGTATCGACGCACTCCTACTACGGGCCGAGATCTTCCACCGCCAGAACGCAATTGGTGCATCGCTTCAAGACCTGACGACTGCACTCCTGTATGATCCGGGGTGCTGGAGAGCGTACTATGACCGTGCTACGATCCGCATTCGTGCGATCGAGGGCGAGGAATCAATTCTCAATTATCACTGGGAGCACATGAAATACGAGAAGCTGCTGGCGAGCATCATCGAGGACTACGTCAACGCCATTCGCAAAGGCTGTCAGATGGTTGAGGTCGTGGAGACTATCGGCGACTTGACAGTGCGGCTGCTGGAGTTCACAGGCGAGAACAGCGTTCTCCGTCAAGTTGTTAACAACCTCTCACACTTGCTTCAGATCCTCGCACACGACACGCGTCGCTCATTCCACGCAGCTCCTGGGAACAACGGCCGTTCTCCATCGATTGCCCAGGCGAGCGCGACTGCAGCAGCTTTGATGGCGGCTTCGTCGCCTCCTATGGGCTCTGGTAGTGCACTTGACCAACAGCGGAGCTCAGAGCTTGCACGCGAGCTTCTGATCGCAGCGATTCACGCGCAACGGGGTCGGTTGTTCGTGTTGCTGCAGGACCGTGTCGCAGCTCTGGCCGACTTTGATCAGGCGGTAGTGACCGAGTATCACTATCCCGTTGCCCATTTCTATCGAGGTGCATTCTCCACGCTCACAGCTGTGGTGTCCACAACAAGGACCGAGAGTGATGCCGTCACGCTGGCGACCAACTTCCAGCATCTCAATCGCTGCATTTCGCTTGATCCAACAATCGCGGGGGCGTACACAGTTCGTGGCGCGCTGTATCTCCGCGACCTCAAGTTCAATAACGCACTGCAGGACTTCAAGGCGGCTGTGGCGACCGATCCAACGCTGTACGAAGTGTGGCTGCAGATCGCACTCATTTACCTCAACCACTATCATGACTGTGATGCGTGTATACGAGCATGCACAAGTGCTCTCACAAACGACTCGTGTCTTGCCAGGGCTCTATATCTCCGAGCTGAGGCTTACACGCGGCAAGGCAACACCCGAGCAGCTCTTCGTGACTACGGTCGTCTGAGTATCGCAGCCCCCGACGACCGCTGGGCTCAGCTCATGCGAGGACGCCTGCTTCTGCAGATGAAGTTGGCGAGGCCAGCTTTGTACGCATTTATTCAGTTCATGGAACTTGGGGCGTATGCTCGCGAGCAACGACAGCAAGGCGGGTCGGCATCGGCCGACAAGCGAGCACATCTACTTTGTGGTCGTGCCTACAAGATCCTCACACGCTTCCAAAAAGCAGTGGACCAATTCCAACAGGCTGTATCGATGAACCCGACTTCGGAAAACCTCGTACTTCTGTCCGAGTCCCTCCATTCGATGGGCGACACAGAGAACTCGCTGCGTGTGAGCGAGAAGGTCATCACCGCCGACCCGAATTCGTTCAAAGGCTATGTACGACGAGCACAGCTGCTGGTCACGATCGGTCATTTCCAACAAGCTCTCGTCGAGTACGACAGAGCCTTAGCGCTTGCACCAAAAGAAGGACGCATATACTACGAGCGTGGGATTGTCCAGATGCAGCTTTATCTGCGTTGGAGAGTAGCGTTTCAGCTCAACTTTGAAGGTAAGAAACACGGGCAGCAAAAGCGTCGACGACCGAAGAATGCGTCCCCGTTTGAGCCACGCATCTCGGCGATCGAAGTCGAAGCCACGCTTGGCACCGACGCCATCAACGACGAGAAGAGTGTACTCCTGGGACTCAAGACTACGTTCCATGGCGCCATTTCAGACTTTTGCAAATGTATCCGCTTGGACCCGCTCATGAGCGAGCCATACGTCGACCGAGCCGAGATGTACATCCTCAGCGAAGAGTACGAGCACGCGTTCCATGACTTTGACACAGCAATTGAACGAAACCCTCGCTGCGTCCGTGCGTTCATGAATCGAGGCGTGTTGAAGTGCCACTTCGCGGCCTACGCAGCAGCAATCACTGACTTTGATCAGGCGATCCGATTCGACAGCAAGCTCGCCTTGGCGTATTTCAATCGCGCAGTGTGTTATCAAAGGCTTCAACTCTGGCGCCACGCAGACAAGTCATACTCGAGTTGCATCGAGTTGTGCGGTGTTGGCAGAGATGTGGACGCTCACCGCAACCGTGCGATCGCTCGTTGCCACACGGGCGTTGCGTTTGAGGAAGCGCTGTCCGACTTTAACGAGGTGAAGCAGTGCGCACCTGATGACGACCAGCTCCACGGCGGCCTGGGGTATGTGCTACTCCAGTTGGGGCGCTATGAGGACGCCGCAAAGTGTTTCGCGACCTACGGGCGGTTGAACCGCGACACCTTCGCGGACAGTGGCAACGCGTACTTCAATCTCGCGAGTCGCACGCAGGACACGATGGACCAGAAGAAGTACGACGCGTATCTGCAGCAGGCACTGCGCCTCTACTTGCGTGCAGCACGCCTTCACCCTTCAAACCTTGACCTGCGGCTCAACATTGCCAATTGTCTGAGACGCATGCAAGAGCCTATGAAAGCCATCTCGCAATGTGATACGATCGCGAAGAGCAAGCCGTCCCACCACGCCAGTTTCGAGAGCAAGGCGCTGTGCTTCTACCAGATGCACCGCCTTGACGAGGCCGTCGAGTGGATGAATGGAGCCATTCGTGCGTGTGTGGCGTCGTCATCTGCTCTTGAGAACATCTTTTACGCTTTTACGCACACAACCATCCACCGCAACGCGCTGGACCGCAAGACAGTGAGACAGCAACGTGGTGACAGCAACGCCAGTCGCCCAACATCACCTGAGAAGAGCGAAACAATGGCCCAGGCAATGAGTGCACAGCTTCAAGAACTGAGGCAGAAACGTCTCGTAACGATGGATGGGGATGCCCCCGTAGCTGCGCCTGACCCCAAGCCCATGAGCCAAATGGAAGGCATTGTCCTCACGGGATCGTCAAAGCAGATGCTCGCTCTGTACATGATGAACCGCGGTATTCTGCATGAAAAACGAGGGGCATGGGATGACGCCATGCGGGATTTTAAAGATGCAGCGCACTTCGACCCACTTTCCGTGCAGCCGTTACTGTGCATCGCCACACTACAGCTGCTGCAACGCCGCTATGATGACAGTCACAGGACGTTCGAGAAGGCACTGACACTCGAGCCCCGCAATGGAATCGCTCACTTGAACCTCGGTGTTGTGCACATGTGCCAGGGAGACCTGGACACTGCTCTCGGTCACTTTAGCGTCGCCATCGAGGAGCTACCATCGTGTAGCTACGCCTACGCGAACAAAGCCGTCGCGCTGGCGAAGAAAGGGGAGCTGTCGAATGCAGAGATCGAGCTCAAGCGAGCCATCGAGACGCTGCCTTCGCGAAAGGAGTACTACCTCGCAAGAGGGAAAGTCATCGCCCAGCAGAAACGCCTACAGGACGCAATGGTCGACTTCTCCACGGCACTGCATCTCGGTTATGACGGGAAGCTGTGACGCGCGACGGCGACGCCGAAGCGGTGCTGCGTCCAGTGACCAAGAGTCGCGATTGAGAAGAACGCGTGTACAATGACGACAATGGAGTAATGCTCGATGGCCTACAAGGATGTGCTGTCTAACATCCACTGAGTATGGAATGTGTGGTGACCAGTGTCCCTGCCCGCGTGCGTTTGCTGCGTGACGACTGGGCTGCGCGAGAAAGTATCGACGCCATTCAGTTGCAGCTGTTGCAGCTCGTCGAGTTCATCAATCGCTTCCGTGCGACCAACCAGTGCAGCGTGTGTGTGGCGATGCACCCGTCGGCGTCTCACTTGTCTTTGCTGTTGGCTCTCAGATGCAAGTACGACCACACGCATGGCTGCACTCAACAGCAAGATGGAGATGCTCGAACGCAAGCTACGGTGAGACCGAGTCGACGTGTCTGTAAGATTGAGGTAGTGTCTGAAGGTTGAATATAATTGCACAGCCATGTAGAAGCAGCAGTGCGAGATACAAAGTATTCGTGAGGCAAATAGACGGATCGATTCAGCTGTCCTCTCATTATCCTGCTTTCACCGAACTGCTCGAAGTCGTCTTCTCGAAGGCGTCACCACGCAATCGACCAGGGATGCGAAACGACCGATACCCCTGACGAGAGCGAGGGTTCGGCGGGAGGCGCTGCTGCGCTGTCTTGGACTCGACAATGCGTGGCGACTCGCCTTCATCATCTCCGTCATGAGGTTCATCCGCGAGGTTTGCCTCAGCCTGGGCAAACTGGAGAAGCAGTTGCTTCATTTGCTTCTCGAGTTGGTCTCCATCGATGTGTTCAGTCTCGCCAGGTCGCTCTTCCCATTGGTTGTCCGTTGACGTTTCTGCCATCTTCTTCTTTGATCTGGAACTCGACACCTCCATCGTCGGAATGGGGTGCACTTGCGTTGGCGCAGGAGGCATGACGATACTCCGTTCTCGAGGAGTTTGCGTCTCCATGCCTACTCGAGGGGTAATCACCGCTGGGCTCGCTGCTCGAGTTTCTGTCCTCCCACCAATGAGGGAGTCCAGTGGGTCTGTTCCTGCATCCACACGCGTGCTCTTCTTTGCCGCCCTATTGTGTCTCTCCGACTTGTCCCGTTGCAGACCAGATATGGGAGATTCTCGATGGCTTTGTGAAGGCAGCGTCACATGCTCTGAGCGTTCTGCTGATCGATTCGGCTTCTTCGTTATGGATTCGCCCGCTCCAATCCGTCGGATCATCGTCTTCATTTTTTCTAAACGCTCAACGACATCGGCGTGCGCTTGCTCTAGCTCTTGCGGTGTTGCGACCTTGAGAAGTGCTCTCGTCCGTGTCGACGGCTGATGGAACACCGGTTGGCCTCTGTCTGGAGTAACTGGCCGGCTGCTGTCAGTCAGGGTCATAGGTCGATAAGATGAGCTTCCTGGACGACTGGATCCTGTCCCTGGACGGCTGGATGGTGTCATTGGTCGTAACACTGCCGCCAACAAAGCGTCTTGTGTCACTTGACCGCTTCTCAGCGCCTCCATATGCGTCATGAGCTGCGTATCGGACATGTTGTCCAGCGTCTTCAACTTTGGAAGAGCTGTGAATACATCCAGAAGATACGTCGTCGACAAGCAGCATGGATTGCCCTGAATCCAAAGGTCCATCAGAGTCGCATCATATCCATCCAGTGCAGTTAGAAGTTGGGTAATCGACCGAACACGATTGTTGCGGAGATCCAATGACTCAAGTTGTGGGCACTTGATCGTCATCTTGGAACCAAGATCGACAATCGCATTGTCTTGCACGTACAATTCGCTCAGCCGTACAATCGTGGGCAGCTCTGCTAGAGATGTGAGCTGATTTCCATTTAGCCGTAAGACGCTGATACTTGGTGGCAGCAACGCGCCTTCCACACTTGAGACCTTGTTATTAGCGAGGTTGAGCTCTTCTAGTTTTGTCAGGTGGCTTAAATTTCCGATGGAAGTGATTTGGTTGTTGCCCAAATTGAGCAGCTCGAGGCTGCTGAGACTTTCGAGTCCATCTGCCGCCATCCCTGTCAAGCGGTTTCGACTGAGATCCAAATGAACGAGTAGGCGACACGCAGTGAGGTGCTGGACTTTAGCTATGCGATTCCCGTTCATCCATAACGTCTTGAGCTTTGGAAGCACTGTGAAATCGTCAGGGATCTCTTCGATGGCGTTCTCGTGGACGAGACATCCTTCTAGATTCCCATTCCCCCTCAGTCCTTTAAGAGACGTAAGCCTGTTGTTGTATGCCTTCACTTCCCGCAACTCTTTTGCTGTGTTGAGATTCTTGAGCGTAGTAAGGCGGTTGAAAGACACGTCGAGTGAGCACAGTTTGGGCAACTAGGACCCATCATAAATGTCAGGACGATCTGCACTGATCCCTAAACTCAACCGCTCATCCGTACCTCGGATAAATCGACGATCTCTTCGACCGAGCGATTGTGTGCGTCGATGGCATACTTGCTCGAATTCGGCTCGGCCGACAGTTTTTTCTAAGACAAGAAGAGCTGCCTCAGTCAAACGCATCAACAACTGGGATCTGCTCGTACAAACCAGTGCATTGCCATCGAGAACTCTGATCTTGAGGCTGTTGCTATGAGGTTCCAACGCTGTTTGTTGCGGCGATTCGACTCGCTTCCTCTCGGCTCTTGACCCGATGTCCTTCATTTCCAACTGCATATGAATCCAAAAACAAACCGCTGCTCGGCAACCGTCGCCCGGAGACTCAACGTAAAGATTGATGTGGTATGATAATGAATACCATGGTCATCATTTATGTACGTTCAAACCCCACGACTCTCTATTTGTCCGAAGCGCGCACGATAGTGATCTCTCCAGTCTTCGAGACAACGAGGCCGCAGGTTCGTTTACGTGACGCCTTGTCTTCTAACCCAAGGCTAGCCCAGATTCGTCGGTTTCCTAGCGCAGCCAATTGAGCTCGCTTGGCAGCCAGCGATTCCTTGTCGAAAGTGTCCAAGGGAGCGTAAACGCTTGCTAGGTTCATGTTGCCACCTGTCAAAAACCACTCAGTGAGTGAAGAGCGGCCCGGAATAATGAGCCAGCTGAACGCACCTGCGTCTGTGAGCTCACCAGCTTCTTCTTCGTCGAGCTGGTCGCCTTTTGCAATGTGATCCAACGCATCCGTGGCACGGAGAAGCTGTTTGTCTGGTGGGATCGAAGGGTCGGACGAAGGCGGTGCATCTGGCGACGGTGGAGCGTCAAAGTCGGTCCTTCTGTAGGCAGGGCGTTGGCCTAGTCACAAACACGTCATTATGTACCTACTAAGACAATGGCGCTGTGATTTACGACGCACCGTAGGTGTTGTTAGTTGGGGTGCACGAGCATGTCGAGTTACAGGCACAATGAGAAAAGTGGCAGAAGCGACCTCGCTGGCAAACGCCCTTGTTTTGGAAGTCATAGCAGACACCCGTGCCTGGTCCAACCCCACGCTTCTTCTTCCCAGGTGGGAAATCCTGCACATATGCACTCGTCAGCGACTAGCTCTCTATGAGTTCCTTGATAGACTGACCTCTTGCGCTGGTGGCGGGTCTCTAGGTTTGGGCTGGCTTGCCGCTAGCTTCTTGTTCGCATCTTCAGGGAATAGCAGTTCGATCTCGTCCATTTTCACATCTTCTCCAATCGCCTTTTCTGCCAGCGACAATGAACTGCGTTCGATCGGCATTCCCCGATCCGACCGACAGCGAATGAATCGCCATCCACCTAAGAATCATCACATCACACTCAGTGTATGTCGCGCGAATCAAAGTGACTGAGATCTACCTTTTCGCCAGCCTTGGCCACGCTCTGTGCCTTGGAAATCGACGTTCCCTACTTCCCACGAAGTCTTGTCGTGTGATGGAACGAAAGTGAGCCACTCGGGGTCGTATACACACTCAACGATACGTGACGGCGCCCGCTTGTCCGTGCGGAAGAACTCAAACTCGTCTGGTGCGAACGTGATCCAGTCGTGGAACTGTTGCATGCGTTTGTCGTGGAGCATAAGCTTGAATCCTGGTTTCGGTGGCCGTCCACGCCATTCCACACCGAGCTGGAAGTCCACCGTGAGATGCTGCGTCGGTGTCCACGTATAAAACCCCTTGGCATACCCTGGTGTGTACGGCAACATGACGGGAGTGAACACCAAGCCAGCATTCTGACGCGATTGCGAGACACGGGGAATCAAGTTGCGAATCACGTGGCTCACGCGGTTGAGTGGGTACATGTACTGCTGCACGAGCTGGAACTGGTCCGGCGGTTGGCCCTTGGGCACGGGGATCTGCTTGCGTGGTGCAATTACGTCGTTCTGAATGAGTTTGAGTCGGTCCTGCAGCTTGGAGCTGAGCACCGGCGCGCCGTTAAGCGCCAGGATGTCATTGACGATCATCGTGAGCGTCGCCTTGTTGTTCTCCTTGTCACACACAAGCAGTCCATCGAGGATCGTCCACTGGTGTGGCACGATGGCGTTGCGGTCCATGCCCGGCTGCAAGCGGTCCGGTCGCACGGGCGCGAAGAGGATGGCCTCGCGTATCTCGTAGTTCTGCGCGACGAGATAGCAGCGGCCCTGCACAAGCACGACGAGATAGCGTACGCCAACCGAGCGCTCGCTCACAAAGTACGGGTGCTCGCCGATCTGCGGCTCGTTACTACGCACAAAGGCCTGTGGCAGCGTCATGGGCGCGCGATCCACTTCGCCCCAGCCGATAATGCCGTTGATCTGGCGCTGCAGCTGCTTCTTCGTGTTGACGTGCACCGGTTGCCCAAAGTCCACGGGTACGCCGCCGATGTGCGTCATCCACGACGGCAACGCCGCAGTCGCGGTAGGAGCACCTGCAGAGGGAGGCGCAGACGCGGGGGCCGATGCCGGCGGTGGCGGAGCATTTGGAGCGGACATCGATCTGCAGGTGTTTGACGGTAATGGGGTGGTTATGTTGCGTGTATGGTGTGTCAAAGGGTTACTGTCATCCGTGGATGAGGTTCGGCAACATAACGAGGTGTATGTAACCACGGACGTTACAATGTAACTGCTTGTGGCCGACGTTGAAGATGCACGAGATGGAAATGGAGCGGCAGTGGAGAGACGTCTGGCGATGGAGGAGTACAATCAACAGCTGTGGTACGAGCAGGAATTGGAGAAGATACGTACTGAAGGAGATGTGGCGCTCGTGCGGACACAGGCGGAGCGGCAGCAGATCCTCGAGGCTGACACCAAGATCAAAGAGCTCCAGCGACAGCTGAAGGAGAAGAAGAAGCAGGTTGCAAGGCTGTCAACCAACGCAGGATCAGGAATTGTGGGTGATAGTGTGACGCTCGAGCAGCTCGGTCGGCGCCATGAGAGCGCACGTGCACAGCTGGAAGAGCGACTGAAGGTGGCTGTCTCGGCCAGGACGACGGAGCTGCTCAAACTGCGAGAGCAAATCGACGAGCAGCGACGGCTCCGACTGGACGGACTCAGTAGCGAGAAGCGCATCGTAGAGGAAACGAAACGAGCGGAAGACATGATCAAGCAAAGCCAGAGCGAGGTAGAAGGACTCAAGGAGAAGGCAGTCGTGCTTCGAAATGCAATAGCTCAACTGGAGCAAGAGTTCGACAATGAGAAGAATGCGTTTCGTCTTGAGCGACAGCATCTGCAACTCGAACTAGACCGAATTGCGCGGCCTGAACGTGTTGCGGTCAAGGTGAAGGTGTTGGGGCGGGTACGGTTGCTGTGTAGTAGCAGTGAGCAGAAGCAGAAGTGGATAACCCTGACACGATGGATGCAGAAATTCACTGTCTTTCGGAGCGTTGCAATGACGAGGAAGAAACGAGATGCGTGCGTACTACCGAGGATATGCGTGCATAAAGCCACACTATAGCTGATGAGAGTTTGGCTATGGCATCCAGAATCTCCCGAGCGAAGAAGCTAAGCTTGGAGCAAAAATTCGTGTCATTCGAGCAGAAGAAACTTCTCATGGATCGACTTGTCCAAGAAAGCGGCGTCACGACTCTCAACGAGTTCATCGATATATACAATCAACAAGAACAAGAGAAGTCAGAGGTCATGCGGCGTATCGAAGCCAAATCCTTCACAAGCAAGTTTCCGTGTTCTTTTGTGTTGGAAACAACTCTCACATTCTTTTTCGATTTGTGCAGATGCCTCTTTGAAAGACGTGGTCGCCCAACTCGAAGAAGACATCACACGACTTAGTGGTGCTGGCGATATTCAAGCAATTGTACACATGGAGGAGCCTACCGGTACGTCGTGTGCTGTTGGATCCGTCACCGTGTGCTAACTCAGTCTCTGAACAGAGTTGCGAAAGAAAATCGACGCGGATGAGGAGCTAATTCACCAATGGTCCGCCGAGACCCACGCATTTCAAGAAGCGTTGAAGACGTTCCGTGATCCGATTCGCGAACTGTACATGGAACTGTTCCCTCAAGAGCGAGAAGATGACTCATTTGACACGACTATCAACGAAGTCACAATGCTGCAAAGAATCGGGGCCATCGAAGAGCGAGTGATGCAGCGTGTTTTGATGAAAATTCTGCGAGAAATGAGTGACTCCAACAACAGTGAAACCCTTAAGCGGCTTCAAAAGTACAGAGGAGCCCTCGGTCGCAAGGACAGTTTGGAGAATTCAAAAGATCAAGTGGCACCGCAAAGGGCTACGTCTGCTCCTTTGGCGATCGACGCCCCGTCCGTGCGAGATGTGTCCCGCAACAACAACTCGGATGACGAAGAAGATGACGACTTGGACGTGGGCGTTGCCGTCGTTCGGTCGGAAGAAGTGCGCTCGAAAGCGAGGCATTTCCCACCAACCTGATCCCATTAGCCCATTAAGCAGCGTAACCTTGTGGAGGGGGTATAATTACAGTGGGGTTACTAATAGGACTGAGGGACAATTAACCAAGTTACAGTGGCCTGTCATTTTCGACAGGAAGCCGAGTCGATACCAAGGAACCACCATGGCGACACCAGAGTCGCCCATTAAGGACGATAAGAACGACGTCATCTGCATCTCGGACGGTAAGTACATGCTAGCCACTGGTACAGGACACGCGTCTGACTCCTGTGCCGAGCAGACGATGCCGATGATGCCCCACGAACGCCACCAGCGACGACGACCGCCAGCAAACCAGTCGCCGAAGACCTCGAGTCGTACGTGCTCTCAAGCCCCGACACAGCACCACGCGTCAAGCGCAGCCGCACTGCAAGCACTGGTGCATCTAGCGCAGGATGAGACACCAGTGCGCGTGCGGAAGCGGCGCAGTGGCGCGCGTGACGACGCCATGAAGCCCATCACGCCATCGGCCACGGTGCAGTCGTCCATGAACGCGTCGCTGGTGTTTGATATGGTCACGTCACTTAGCACGAATGACCCTGGTGTGGCTATTGCGGCACTGCGCAGTGTAGTCGTGCTAGGCAAAGAATATCCGTCGAACCTGCTCTTTGACGAACTGATCGACCGCATGATGGGCGTCGAAGCCATCGCGTACGAAGATGCCGTGTCCATTTACGCGTCTCTGGTGTTCGTGTTCGACAAGGCAGCGTCGTGCTCGTGCGACCTATCGTTCCCACACCAATGGGAGCCGCTGGCGAACGCACTTCAGGATGCGTCGGTGCTGCCTGCAAGTGAGGAGCGATGGCGTCGCAACCTCCTGGTTGTGCAGTTCTTCATTTACTGTTTCAAGAAGGACTTTGACCGATGTCAAGAGCGTTATCAGCACGAGAGCGTGGGGGCCAACAACCGCGAGTGGATCTATCGCACGCGACTCTTCTCGCTCCTCAATCACAGTGATGCTGCGGTGCCACCGTCAAAGAGCAAGCGCGCCGCCGCTCTCAAGATGAAAGTCCAGAACAACCTCATTCTCCAAGCTATTGGGTGTGGACTGTCGCTGTGGAAGCGAGTGTATGATGATCACGATGGCGCCAAGGACAACGCGTCGCTCGAGGCTGAAGACACGTGCATGGCGGTTGTCCGCCTCATTGAAATGCTCTACCTGTGCACCGACCAAGTGCAGAACATCCTCCAGCGTGTCCAAGCTGGTCTGCTTGAGCTCACACGGGAGACGCGCGTCGTGTTCTCGCAGACTGTGCAGCTGCCGGACCTTCGCGTGCGCCTCGCGACGACAATGATGGGTCTCACGAACAAATCGCGGAGCAAGGAAAACGAATGGTACGAATGCAACGCGCTAGGACGACTGATGCAAAGCATCAACAGCGGTACGTTTGTATGTTCGTTGTAACGGGACTGTGGACAGCACCTCATACGACCGTGCCGCTTTGGATTATCAGAGCGAACTGCGGTTGCGTCGAGCGACGTCATGGTGACGGATGGCTATTCGTGGTCGCATTACGACAGCTTCAAGAGCATGGCCCCACGCAATGACTTCACGCGCCTTCTGCAAGACATCATCAAAACCAAGGAGAAGTAGTCATGTAAGGTACGTCAGGTCTTCTTTGACATTCAACTCAACGCGCTCTTAAGGAGTCTCAAACTTGGCCGCAGGTGGATCGAATAGATCATTTGCTTGTGTAACAGACGTGGCGACGCGCTTTCCAACTTCATGATTGATATCTTCTTAGACAGCATTCTGGTGCCACTCGCGGTCAGATGCCGAGACTGACAATGAAGGAAGAGCAACATGGCTCGAGGAATTGTAGATCGATACAACCCCAAGACTACGTGAGCAAGACTCGTCAATCACTGCTGATTCTCAGCCACGAAGAGATCACACTCACTTATCTGAGACTGCGAGGTTTGATCCAGTGCCTCGAGAGAACACCCCGCTGGTCTTGTACTCAGCATATCCGCACTTGGACCCGTGAAGCGGCCTCGCTCTGCTATGCCACAAGAGACGAATGAGAATTCCGGCAACGACAAGAGGAGTTGACCGCGTACAGTGCCATGCTGCCAAGGAAATGGGCTGTTTCGTCGTGTTCAATCGTCGAAGTCGCAAATCTGCACTGTATCGTCAGTTCCATCGGCCACTCCAAGCACGAGCCCACCATCTCACCCTCCGACGCCAAACAAAGCGACCTTGCCGTTTTCCGAGCATGTCATTTCACCGATGCAATTCAGAGGAGACTGCATCCTCGCAAACCTAAATCCTCAAAAGCAGTTAGGCTTCGTCCAAGCAAGCGATTTGATATACTACGTACGGGCATTGCTCACGGGGCATTCGCAAGTCGAGGAAAATGACCCCTCCGCTCTGATAACCCAATGCGACGTGTGATGGCGAGATATACTGGTGCGTGAAGAGACCTCCCCGAGAATCCGAACCGAGAATTGAGTCCAAGGCGGTTTGTAGCTGAGGCTTCCCTCGAACGCGCACGTCCATGACTTGAAAGTCGCCGGCATCCGTCGTCCAGCTCAATTGAGAGTCCATGCCTGGGCCCCAACGTAGACTGCTGACGACGTCATACGCGTCAATCTTCGCCGTCATTTTTGCCGCAGCTACATCACCGCCTTCTCCCAGCGTCGTCAACACAACCGTCTCGTCAAAGCCACCAGAGGCGATCGTGATAGAGCCATGCCTGGTTTGCCTCACTGCGACCTCTCGAATCGTGTCCGCGTGAACTTGGCGGATCGCGGGCAAGAGGTTACCTGTTGGCTTGCCGTTCGCTGCCGTACCGCGGTGGACTTGCAGAACATGTAAGTCGGAGCCGACAGCGACAATGGCAGCTGAGTTGTCGATCCACTGCAAGTCTCGAATGGCCTAGGAGCCAAGAGCCCAGTCGGTGTCAGGTCTGATGCCAAGAAACGGCCGGAACAGCTTACCGCTGATGTATCGATGACATGTGCCCGAGGGTTGAGCTGATACGTCTTCGAGTCAAGCACAAAGATACGATTTAATGCCTGTCGCCGGGTAATTGCGAGCGAATCTCGGGTCAGCTCGGTGCCGACAACAAGCACGCCATCTTCGCCCAGAAGAGGTTTGCTCAACGCTGTCATCATTGAATCATCAGAAGAGCACCGGTTCGAATTCCGAGCATGAAACGTACGATATGGCTGGCCATCCTTTTGGACTTCGAGTTGCAAGAAATGCGTTGGATACAGATTTCCACCGTCACGGCCAGTTCCATCGGCAACCTCCACGCTCTCGGCGGCAGCAAAACTTGATGCTGCACCGAATGAAGTCGAGCTGAACGATCTACAACAACGAAAGTGAGTTAAGAAAGGAGCATGCTGCATTGGAAGCAAGAGTATTGTCGAACCCTGATCCAGCCAGCGAAGCGTATGGGGGCAGAACTCCCCTCCCGTCGTGAGCGTGTGTCCTCGTTGTTGTGCCGTGGCTGCTTCTGTCGGCTTCGAAATGGCGTGCGACTGGCGATTCCATAGAGCTGTTGTATTCAGTCCACGAGCTCTCAAGAAGCGCTGACGACGGCATCGGATCGTGCGAATGCGCCAGGAACTCTTCCCGCGAGCGGGCTGCTGCATCTCTCGATGTCGTCTGGAAGCGACGCGGATCATGCACCGTGTCATCATCACTCATCTGCACATCATCGTCTTCGAAGCACACGATCCCGTTCTCATCCTCAAAGATCTGCGCCCATACACTCGGTTCGTACGTGTCTGTTCCACTGGGGATCTCCTGCTTAATCGCTACCTCGTCATCGGGCTGTGAATTTGGGGGCGTTGAGGTAGACGCCGACGACACAGTCGAGCCAAACGAGTGATCCGCGGATCCAGGCTTGGATTCCTCCATGGTCGACAGGAGAAGGAGAGGCGACGGCAGAGCAGCAGCAAGGGGAGGAGGAAGAGAAGGGAGGTTCTTG
The DNA here is from genome assembly GCA_000387445.2 of Pythium aphanidermatum DAOM BR444. Lineage (NCBI taxonomy): Eukaryota > Oomycota > Peronosporomycetes > Pythiales > Pythiaceae > Pythium > Pythium aphanidermatum. The sequence goes on along the minus strand of KE464034.1, from coordinate 33,850 downwards.
TGCTCGTGCCGTGGAAATCGCTACTGCGAACTGATGGACGTGGACGGCTGTATGAATGAGAGCTGGCGACGATGAAGGACTGTGTAGCCAGTGGCATCGGCAGTCTTTTCCCGTCGCCCTGTCGGAAGTTGTTCTCTTGCTCGCTGTCGCCACTCAAGTCTCTGACAGAGGCAAGTTCAAACAGAAGAAAGGACGTCTGCTCGTGTATATACTTATGGATGTCATCTATCAAGACCGCCTCAATATCGCGATGTCGACAGATTCTTCATAGCAGCGCCAAGCGTGCTGACGCTGCGGTAGAAGCAGCAGATGATGTTGAGGAGCTTGTGCTCAGTGCACTGCTGTTTTCACGGGACAGAAGACCGTTGGTCTCCCCTGTATACCCCGGCAGCGTAAGGCGTTTGGCCGGACGGTGCGATGTAACTTCGAGTTTCTCCTCCAGGTTCTCAACGTGGTGCCTCAAGTTTCTAATCTCGATCAAGACCGAGTTAAAGCCGTCGCCCATGCTCGTCCAGCGGGCGTTTGTGCGATCATTGCGTCTGTAGATACACTTGAGTACCTCGCCCAAAGACGCACCCACGAAGGCGAACACGATCGCAAAGAGCCATTGAAACCAGTAGATTGGCGCGAAACCGAAGAGGTCGTCCATGACAAAGGGCGTATTGGTCACGAAGAGGGTCAGCGTGATTGATCCGACCGCCGCAAACTGCATGTACTTGTTGGAGAAGAAACCGACGAACACATGGTTGGTGAAGCTTCGAGCCGTGTACGCTCGTAGCATCTCCATGGTCGTGATATAGATGAACGCCATCGTTTGTGCGCGCGCCACGCCCTCCGTCAAGCACTCATACTCTCCTGGTTTACAGTAAATGTAATCGTCCTCAAACACATCCATGCCCGGCTCCCAGAACGGGAAGATTGGTGTTCCATCGCGATAGGTCGCCTCGCAGTTTGCAAACAGCTTCCAGTGGTCGCGCACGCCTTGCCACCGAAAGCATCGGACGTGCTTGTAGTCGGCCACACGCTTAGCACCGTTCAAGATGTCATCCATGAGCACGTTCTTGAAGTTCCAGTAGAGGCCGACGGCAAAGACGATCAGCGCGCCAACACCAATGAGGAATGCATTCGTCATGACCAAAACCCACAGTCGACCGTGGATGATGGGTTGCGTCTTTGGTCGTGGTCGTTCTTTCATCGCCTTGGGATCACCCTTTTCGAGCGACAGTGCAACCGCAGCCATCCCATCAGCGAACAGATTGAGTACCAAGATCTGAAGCGGCTCGAGAGGGTTGGGCATCCCAACAGCAATAGCCACGAAGATGATGGAAATCTCGCCAAAGTTGGTCGACAGCAGAAAACAGACGAACTTCTGAATGTTGGTGTAGATCGCCCGACCCTTTTCCACAGCCGCGACAATGCTGCAGAAGTTATCGTCGGTTAAGATCATATCCGAGGCTCCTTTTGCAACTTCAGTCCCGGAGATACCCATTGCCACACCGATGTCGGCTTCTTTGAGCGCTGGAGCATCGTTCACACCGTCACCTGTCATTGCTGCAACGTGGCCCTGGCGCTGCAGCGATTTGACGATCTCTATCTTGTCTTCTGGCTT
>KE464034.1:6653-24609 GCA_000387445.2 Pythium aphanidermatum DAOM BR444 | reverse complement strand
TCAATGACGTAGCTCGACGAAGCAGCCGCAGCAACCGATGCACCAGCACGACGAGGTTCTGTATGAATGACATCACAGCACGACGAAGTGCCACAGGCGGTTGGGCTTGCAATGAATAGTGGGTCAGCGACTAAAGGCTCCAAGCAGACGTTGATGCGAGTCTGCTTGGTGGCCGAAGAAAGCCTTGGAGAAGGAGGGGAGTGAAGACGGAGAGTCACGAATGACGTCACCGATGTCGTGTTGCGTGTCTGAGTACGGCGCATTGTCGAGACTCAAGGTGTACCCCTTCAGGTTTTCATTTGTCTGCACTATGACCGACGGACTGCATTGAGAGCGTTTGCAAGTCGTTGGATACCTTCTCGAATTTCGTCCTCGTCGTAGAATGCAAACGACAAGCGGATGTAGTGCCATGGTGCTGATACAGAGATATCCCGATCAGTTGTCGCTAGGGCGCATCGAGATCCTGGGGTGAACGCGACGCCGTGATTCGCAACGGATTCCTCGTATAAAGCATTGGCCTGCACATCGAGAGGGAGCTTGACCCAAACGAAGTAGCCTCCGTCAGGCTCTTTGAACGAGCACTTTGGGCAAAGCTCGCGGAGCGCATCACACATGGCCTTTTTCCGCCTGGCAAAGGTGGTCTTGAGAGTAGAAATGTGTGGTGAGAGCTGGTCTTGGTCCAAAACTACGTACAGATACTTGGTAAGGAAAGAAGCCGTCCAAATGCCGAGGAAATTTACCTACTACTGTGCACAAGGGAAGCGGTAACTGGGTTCTGTCCACCGCCGCTACGAATGGCGCCTAGGGAGGCCATCTTATCAATAGTCTTCGGATGGCTTTCCGCCCATCCTGAATGGTTTGGTTAGAAATCCACCCATAAACTCCGCTAAGAGTTTGCTTACCAAGACGAAGTCCGGGAGCGAGGATTTTCGAGAAGCTGCCAAGTGAGATCACATATCCGGAGGTATCGAAGGATGCGAGAGACCAGTGGTTCTTGCCCGTGAGCCCAAGAAGGTTGTACGGCTCATCGGAAATAATACTGAAGTTGAACTGGTGTGCAAGTTCAACAAGTCGCTTGCAGCGATCAGCAGGAAGAACAGCACCAGTGGGGTTGTGATAGAATGGTACGGTGTACAGGAAAGACGGGACGTCTCCAGTGCGGAGTTTTTGTTCAAGTGCATCGACCTAGACCGGGGAATATATGTGAGGACGCCTGAATAACACTAGGGGGCAGACCAAAAGAGATACGTACATCCAATCCGTGCTGATCGACTCGAACAGATTCCAAACTGAGCCCTTGCTCTCGAAAGATGTCGAATGCCAAGAAATAAGTAGGATGCTCAACAAATACTCTTCGACGGTCATCAGTAAACACAGTAGCAGCATGAGAAATAGCCTGTGAGTTGCCCGATGTAATCATCAGGGAATCTGGAGCCACGACTCGACCGTAAGACTCTGCAAAAACTTTGAGATTAGTTGGATGGTACCCATGGAGCTGGAGTGGAGGGCGAAAATTACCTGTCAAGAAGTTCGCCAGAGTCTCTCGAAAACCGGCATAGCCAGTGCCAGCCCCATACTGAAGCAGCGCTGGATCCTGGCTCGGTTGGAAACGGAGATCTGCTGCTTTACGGAACATTTCAAGCGGAAGCAGAGACTTGGACGGCTGCCCTAGTCCGAAGTTGATCACATCTGGTGTTGTGTGGGTCTGTGCATAAAGAGAGTCTTGGACGGAGATTGGACGCGGCAATGAACGCTGAATGCTGAGCCATCGACATCCACCGAGCGCATTGCGCCGCTGCACCGAGCGAACGAGTCTTTGCATCCTGCCTGCGTCCGTCCCTTCGTCAACTGTTGATCTCTTCAACTGAGCGGATCCGATCCGACCTGAGCCGAATAGTCGCCCATGAGGGTTCCTGGAAGCCTACTTTTATGTGGTACACACTCTCATGGACCGTAACCGCATCACTGAACCGGGATATCCTCTGTAAGGCAATAGCATCAGGTTTCGCGCTTATAGAGGTACGTGGGTTGTTGGGTTTTTGGGACTGCGGGTGAAGTAACACGCGTTCCAACCAGTGGATCAGTGGTTTGGGGGCTCTGAAGTAAGCACTGGTCCTCTGAAGTACAAACCCCGCCCAGGCGACTCCATTGATTCCCACGGCTTGCATTTTCCCAAGAAGAAAGAGGCAACATGGTGATTAAGTACGTGGCTTTTGAGGCCGTGGTAGCCTCGAATGGCAGGGTGGGCAGCAGCATGTCGATGCGCAACGTGTCCGCGAACAGCGTGCGCGTCAGGAATTGACAGCGCTGAGCTCGACATCCCCGTACAGGCCGCACAAACGCACGACATCGACGTCAGTCCATCAATGGGTACCGAACAATGCACGTGAATGCGCTTGGCTTACAGACACAGAATCATGCGATGTATCAAGGGCGCTAGTCGGAGATTCTCTCTGGGGATCGTTGCCGGCATGCTGACGCACCCACCCGCGCCAACTCGAGTTCCCACGTATATGGACAAGACCAGGGTATTGACACTCGTGCGCTACCTACAGGACCGAAGTCTGCTCGTTCAGCGAAGGCCGCATCTACCCGGGCCACGGCTCGCGTTTCATCCGTCGTGATGGCACGACCTACACCTTCATCAACCGCAAGAGCAAGTCGCTCTTCATGCAGCGCAAGAAGGCCACCAAGATTGTGTGGACCCTCGGCTGGCGCCGCATGAACAAGAAGATCAAGGTTGAGGAGGTTGCTCGTCGCCGCACGCGCAAGACCGCTAAGGTCCAGCGTGGCATTGTTGGTGTCTCGGCTGAGGACGTACGTAGCCTTTTTTCGTGAGATCTCTACTTCCGATATTGACTGAATCTGTCAATATCCTTCAGATCCGCAAGAAGCGCAACCAGAAGCCAACTGTCCGTGCTGCTGCTCGCGAGGCCGCTCTTAAGGAGGCCAAGGACCGCAGCAAGGCCAAGAAGGGTGGCAAGGCTGAGGGCGTCAAGCAGGCCTTCAACAAGGGCAGCGCTCCTCGTGCCCAGAAGAAGACCGGCAACCGTGGTGCCATCTAAGCGCTCACAGCTCACGACTGCGACGACAGACGTGATTGCGTTGCTTTTGGCCTAAACCTCTGAAGAAGAAGGACTTCTTTCGCGGCGACGCATGCAGATGTTCGGTCTTTTTCATTAAGCTGGAAGCAGCCGCAGTAGCTTGCGCGTTGTCTTCTTAGGTTGTCCAGATAAACTCTGATAATTCTATGGGGAAGCAAAAACCAACACCTTTTGCCTTGTTCATCCCTCACTCATTCTCGTTCCATTTTCCCATCCGTGCTCCTTCCTCATGTACCCTCACCACCGTCTTGCATGTGTCTCCATGTTGCCGTGGCTGGTGACCAATCGCTAGGCACTCTAACAGTTACGCGGTTTGTAACCGCAACTTGTCTTGCGTGTTTCACCCGCGACCAATCCATTCCTCGTGAGCTTGGAGAGCTCCCTTCCGACTGAGCAGCCACTCCGCTTCCATCATGGCGACCAGCACCCCTCCCCCAGCGCCCGTCGCGACCACCGAAGAGATGACCAGCAAGGACTACTACTTTGACTCGTACTCGCACTTCGGTATCCATGAGGAGATGCTCAAGGACACGGTGCGTACCAAGGCGTACATGAACGCGATTCTCCAGAGCAAGCACCTTTTCAAGGACAAGATCGTGCTTGACGTGGGCTGCGGTACTGGTATCTTGTCCATGTTCGCGGCCAAGGCTGGTGCGAAGCACGTCTATGGTGTCGACTGCTCCGGAATTCTGGTGCAGGCGCACGAGATCGTCAAGACCAACGGCTTCGCCGACAAAATCACGCTCATTCAGGGCAAGATGGAGGAGCTGACGCTCCCTGTGGACAAGGTGGATATCATCATCTCGGAATGGATGGGTTACTTCCTTCTCTATGAGTCGATGCTTGACACCGTCATCTACGCGCGTGACAAATACCTGGTCGAGGGTGGTCTCATGTTCCCAGACCACGCTGTCCTGTACCTTGGCGCAATTGAAGATGGCGAGTACCGCGCCGAGAAGCTGGACTGTACGTGAGTTGCCCTGAGATGCCATTCTATCACCTGCTGATTCATTTCTGCTCTGTAGTCTGGGACAACGTTTACGGCTTCGACATGAGCTGCATAAAGGAGATTGCCAAGGTTGAGCCTCTGGTTGACACGGTCAGCGGTGAGGCGATCCTTTCGGATGTCTGCCCTATCCTCGATCTGGACCTTACTACGGTCACGAAGGAGGAGTTGGCATTCAAGTCGCCGTTCCGCCTGACGTGCTTCCGCCAAGACTTCTGCCACGCGCTTGTTGCTTACTTCGACTGCACCTTCCGCGCGACCCACAAGAAGCTTGCTTTCTCGACTGGCCCCAATGCTGAGTACACGCACTGGAAGCAGACCGTGTTCTATCTGGACAGCGAGCTTGCCTGCTCGGCTGGCGAAGTCATTGAGGGTGAGATCTCATGCAAGCCAAACGCCAAGAACCCGCGTGACCTCGATATTGATATCGAGGTCCGTTTCGATGGTTCGAGCGGAACGTACAACAAGACCCATGCATTCAAGCTGCGTTAAGCAAGATTGAGGTTGCCTTGAGGCCCTCTGACTGACTGTGTACAAATCGATTCGAATAGACTGCATTTTGGACTGAATTTTGGCGTTTCATAGTGTTTTTCTTATTTTCCTCTCACTTTACTGGCGCAGACGAATGATGAAAAACGTTGCAAATTTCTCTATAAATACAAGACTAAGCGCCACCCACTTAATATCCACCAACTTCGTTTCTCTTGTATCATGGCCCAGCAGATTCTGCGCCTACAATTCGTCATCCAGGTCGATCTCTTCGTCCTCCATGTCCATGTCCTGGTCACCATCGAGATCCACCTCTTCATCACCCTCAGCAGAGTCATCTTCCTCCTCATCGTCCTCGTCACCTCCTTCAATGTCAATGTCCTCATCTTCCATGCCGTCGTTCTGTGGCTGGTTGTTGTCAATGACGATATCTGTGTAGTTGTGGTCGAGCTGAGCGGCTGCCTTGACAAGCTCATCATCGTCGACAAACGTCGTGGCCGCGCCATTTTCGTCGGTCATACCCATGGCACTCTCATGTTCCGCCGAAGGAGACCAGTCGATCGGGAAGCGCGTGACACGTGGCTTATCAGCGAGGATGTTGCGCTGCAGCTTCGACACATCGACCTTCGCTGGTGGGTTCTCCAACAAGAAGGGGTCTGCGTAGTCGTTGTTCACGTAGTAGCCGACGCGAACAAACTCGCGGCCGCGGTAGGAGCACGTAACCAATACAACAGTGACGCCGATCTTGTCTTCTTCCGGGATCATGTCCGGGTTTGGCGGGTCCGACTGCATACAAAATCGCATGAGCAACCCATCACAAAGGTCCATGCAGGACGTCATCCATTCCTCACCTGGAAGACGAACTTGTTGGTACCGACTGGTACAGGCCCAACGAGCACTTCCTCGAGCACTTGATCGCGGCTTTCATCTTCAGCGCTGCCCACATACGTGATCTTCCACTCGAGATCTATGACACAGAGAGCCCCGTTAGCATTGTGAACTCTTCCTTCAAATCCACAGAGCTCGCAGCGCACCATCTTCGAGCGCATGCGCACACTCGAACGTGACTTCGAACTGGAACGGGTTGGTGAAGGCCGTGGGGTTGTCGAGCACCGTGATGTTGGTGAGCGTAACGTAGGCCATGGCGTCTGGGGCTTCTCTCGGCGGCGCGCGCTCAACTGTGAGGTGGCTGCACGCTTCGTGTCTGGAGGTCGGTGAGGTGAGGCGAGGGAGGTGAATCACCCGACTAAGTACGACGCGGCTTCCCGCCAAAACCCAAGCCACTCGAGTCCCCCGCGCAAGTAGCCATACAAACTTCAAGTCAGAAAATGGCAAATGGCGGCGGAATGGGGGTGATAGATTAAGCGATAGATAAGTCTCTAGAGGGAGGCACCAGGCGGCGCCTGGAGGAACGCGTCCAATGCGAGTTGCCGCACTTTGCGTCGCTTCTTACGTGGGCGGAAGCCAGTGTCCAGAACGGCGCTTCCTGGACCGGTTTTGGAGGGGTACAGTGTTGACGAAGGTGGAGAGTACACTCCAGGGGAAGACGACGCGGTGTCAGCAGTGAGAGCGGCTTCGTCGTCTTGTTGATCTTCATCAGCGTCTTCAAGGCGTAGCTTCTCTTCAAACTCTTCGCTCGACTCGGAGAGTTTTTCGACACACACACGGCGGCGCCGAGGCCGAGTTGTACAGTCGACGAACGAACAGTCGCGCTTTACCGACATGCGCGCGTGCCAGTCAGAGCGTGAAGATGGCTCTTTGTGCGCTGCATTGGGAATGGCTTCAGATCCTGCAGCTGCACCAACGTCGAACTCGTCTGTAGTTTATGATAGTAGTAGACATCAGTGGCTGTCCATTCCGGGGACCAGATCTTGCAGTCGCACCGCTGAGCTCTGATGAGCTGTCGTATCCTGCTCCTGTCGTGTTTCGATTCGACGGAGACTGTCCGTGCAGCACTAAGAGATCAGTGGGAGGGCATCACGTTCTCCACAGCATTCAATGCGTTACCTCCGAGGATCGCGATGGTGGAGCTGGCTTCGGCGGTGCATATATAACATCTAGGCATGAAGAGCTCATGAGACTCCTATCATGCGAGGGGCGTTGCATGAAAATCGACCTACCGTCGAAGACTTCCGATGCTTCCTCATCATGAAACTGTGTCCCTGTGCATTTCCACGCCCTCAGATTCGGGCGATATTGCATCCGCACGAAGAACGAACCATCCTGAAATGACACCCACGGACAGCTCGTATGCGTTGCGGGTTCTTCACCTCCACTTTCAGCGCGAGTTGATCTATGAGGACCTCCGTCGAAGTCCTGGCTTGGGGAGATCTCTAAGCTGTCAATATCACTATCATTCTACCAAAGCCGCATCGTCAGCAACAACCGTCGACTGACGTCCGCTAGACAACTCACATATTCGCGAAAAGCCATCAGCTGCTCGTCCTTGATGTACTGACTCGTGATGCGTTCGTCTTGTGTGAAATGGCTACGCGCAGACGGCCCGATGTCGCCCTTGTGTTTGCCATCCACTCGCTCTAATACACAGTCTGGTTGCACGAGCCGCCAGTCCTGGGTTGCTTTTGAGATCGCTGTAGTGGGTGTGTTCATGTCAATGTCATCACGTGGTGAGTAGCAGCTCTCACCCACGACGACATCACCATCGTTCTCATCACGCTGGGTGATGCTCATGGCCGAGGACGAGGTAGAGTTCGACAAACCCACAGGAGAAGGCCGGTCGACGGCGAGGAGATCAGCGCAGTCTTCTGCGAGGGGCAGGCGCTGTCGCTTGACGGGATCGTGGTCACCGTGGCGTCTCCGTCGAACGCGGCTTCCGCTGAGGCGTGGTGCATCCCCCTCGGACCCCATCGTGGCTGCCTGGGTTCGGCGGAATCATCCGATTGGACTGGCCATCTGCTTGACTTTGGTTTCAGGGGGACACGTCTTTGCTCGTTCCGCAAATCAACAAGGACCACAGTGTGGACCACACCATGGACAGTCAGATTCTCGTCTTCGAGTGGACCACACGAAATCGAAATATGTAGGAAGCATGCATGACCCTGGATATACTGCTTATGGCAGCACCGTAAAGGATGATGCTCTCGAAGTGAATCACTAGTACATTTTCTCATCACTCGGGTCGAATCCACTGTTGAGCACGGCGCGGAACTCGTCATTCGCGCGCAACAACTCGTTGATGCGCTCGTACTGCTCAGGGTCCTTGTTGAGAAGGAACGTGAAGCACTCTGGATCCAGCTTTCCCTTGATCTGTGCAATTTGCATTGCTTTCTTGGTCTTCCACGCGCAAAAAAATGGCATGTGAGTTGTGTAGTAAGCAGAAATGCAGTCCAGAACGTCGAGTCATACCATATTCCCAACGTACTCGACAACAAGGTCTTCCATAAGCTCAGCCGTCTCATTTGATGGTTCTGCTTCATCGCCGAATCCAAACATCATGTGTTTAACTGTCAAAGAATGGAATAGTCGTGAGATCCACAGAATGCAGAAGATAGATGTGTGGCGGGGGCAACGTACTACTATCGAGTAGCTCTCCTTTCACGAACGGCTTGATCACAGCAGCCGCCACGAGGTGACTTTCACTTGATTGCCCGCCACTTCCACTGGCTTTGTCGCCGAACTTGTCGCTCTTGAGGTCATCTACAGCAGCCTTCTTGGTCGGCGCTGACGAGGCCTTGGCAGCGAGCCCTGCGTCGCTCGTCTTGCGCTTACGAGGCTTCGCCGGTGCCTTCTTCTTGGCCGCACCGGCATCCCCATCTTTCGCCTTTGATGCCGCATCTGCTGCAGACACACCAGTGGCACTGGCGCCACCAGTAGCCTCTTCCTTTCCTGTGGCTTTGACCATTCTCACTTGGTCATGTAAGTGTGTGATGCATGAACACACCTAAAGTAAACTGGTTAAACTTTCTCGTGTGGCCCACCTCATTTAGTTCAGCGATACTGTGATTGAATGAAATAAGTAAGCAAAGTGACACGTGATTGGCTGATTTAGCACCCCATCTTCGAAACGCCCCATTCTGATCTTGAAAAGTTGCCATCGAGACAGAAGAGCTAAGATGGGCTCCAAGAACTCTGTGCCGGTGACTTCGACGCAGTATGAGGGCACAGCAGCGGGCCCCCATGGTGCCACTGTGATCTCTTCAACAAGTGACGGGCTACAGCGCTGCCCATCACACGGTAAGCTGTCGATCGCGACCATTCGTCCTCACGATGGCGCTGGTAGCACTGCCTCCACAGTCACTCCGCTCGACATCAAGTGCGTACCATGCGCATGGAGGTCCTGTCTCACGATGTTACTGATGATGCGATGCTATTACATGTCTCTCCAGAATCACTAATGCCCTGAAAGAGCTCAAGAGGAAGCAAATACTTGAGGAGAAAGACATGTAGGTGGCTGATCGCACTTGCTGTTCGTATACCGCTAACTCTGGTTGCGTGCAGCCACCATGACCCCTTCACGCGTATCATGCTGAAGTTCCCTCTCGTGGCACAAGCATTTAACAGCGTCCGTTCGACGTTCGAGGTCCTTGACAAGGGCAAAAAGGGCTTCATTGTATACGCCGACATGGAGGAGGCATTCGAACGGCTGGGAGTCAATTTCTCAAAAGAGGAAATGAGCCAGGTCTTCCAGGAGTCCGACCTACTGGAGAATGGTCGGCTTAACTTCAAAGAATTCCTGGTCTGCCTCGCCATTGGCTTTGTTCTACATGTGAGTACTTATCTTCATATGGCTTGATGAGGTATTGTGAAAATGAGTGCTGCAGAGAATCCCATCCTTAGAAAGCCATAGGCTGAGCATCTTCTATGCTCCGATGTATGTCTACTTGCTCTTACCCTGGCTTGTACTGCTCTTATCCTTGGCACCGATGTAGGAGTCCAAGCACCAAAGATAAAGAAAAGGAAGACGGAGGACCTTCGCCACCTTCATCAATCTTGTTTGGAGAAGGCAATAAGCTTCGTGTAGCTTTCCAACTCGCAATTGATGCTTTCCTTTGGTTCGATGTCGACGGCGATGGGCTTATCAAGAAGTGGGTATGCTGCGTTTCACTTACACGTATCTCATTTCTCACCATAAGATTGTTCTCGGATGAAGAGATGGCATGGCTTCACGCCTCAACACATCGACAACCTTGCACTCTCCAACCAAAAAAACATCAACGCACAGAAAGGAGAAAGCATCAATATCGAGGCAGAACTCGATGAGTTCAATGAACGGAGAGATATGGGAGCGCCGCTTCAACGAGATGGACTGGAATCATGATGGCTCGATTCAGTTTAAAGAGTTCCTGATGGCTTTCGTGTCATGGGTTGGTGTCGATGATGACGACTGTGGAGATGGTAGCTGAACAAGAGAGTAGATTCAGGAGCCACCGCGGGCTCCATCCACTTCGTATTTTAAATAGCGTTTTACATTTCGCACAAACTAAGCGTGCAAGTCATCCGCGTGCTACAATATGACACGCATCATATCCAATTTCTAATCAGCCTTCTTTCATGCACATCGAAACACACGTCGACGTTTCGGTTGCACGACTTGAGGCATAAGGATGACATCATCGCTAGGCAAAGGAGCAACATGGTCCAGCAGTCCCCATGGGTCGACTGGCCGGAACGCCTGCTTCGCACTTCTCAAATACACAGCATCTGCTCCACTGGTTGGGCGTGGGAAGATCGTCCATACACGCCGCTTCAGATCGTCTGGAAGGTTGAGCGATGCAACCAGCTCCTGCGATAGACAATCCAGTTGAGTTTAATACGCGGTTGACAAACAATCAGCATGATACTTACGAAGTGTTTGTCGTGCAACACAGCGCCGTTGACTAGAGGAATCAGATCCAAGATCCAGCTGAAAAGTGACAACCCTGAGCCTTGAGACGTGGTCGACGTTCCAAGTAGGTAGAAAAGTGTCTTCACGATTCTGTTTCTGTAGCAAATAGTTGGTGCGATGTGCTTGTTTTGGCACACGACAGCAACCAACTGCAAACGCACAGCAAGCTTCCGACGCAATCTCTTCACAGCTGACGCATCAGCACAATCACTTTGGTCAACTGCTGAGCATGCTTCAAAAAGACTCTCCAACTGGGTTGCAACTGACATCATGTACCGAGGAAGGAAAGCGGCGCCTGGTGGTGTGCACATGACCCCGCTGATGAGTCGAACAACTGTCGTCCCATTGACATTCTGGCCCGAATGCTTTTCCGCCAGGGGTGACTTTACATCATCCTCCAGTACTTGAAGTATTTTAGCGATGACAGAACCCATTGTGCGTCTTGATATGCTGCACACGGTAGCAGCGTAAAGGGATGCGACTGACGCCTCTTGCGCTTCATGAGCAGCAACCGATGCTGAAATTTCGGCATCAGTAAGCGCGCCTGGGTGCATGTTATGATTCACAAAAGGATGCTTCCATCGGGAACTAGACGAACAGACCACATAATGAGGCGATTCGTCGTGGATTCCAGCAACCGGAACGGGGGTGAAAAGGTGCGGTGTTGGTATCGGCGACACGGAATAGAGAGATGTTGAATGATGAAGAGCAGGTGGTCGTGAGGCTTTGCGTAGAGTGCGAAGGACAATCAAGTTCGCAAGAGTTTCGGTGGCACTACTGCTCTCATCAATCTCGATATCTTCCTCATCGTCAGAGGAGGCAGGATCTAGGTAGCCAGTAACAAGCATGGGTTCCTCCACATTGTGAGTTCCACGTCTGCGTTTAGCGGGTCGTGTCGAGTTATCATTCGTTGCTTGTCGTTTCGCTGACTGCCGACTAGATGATTTTACCGCCCGTTTAGCCTTCTGTTGCTGTCGACTCATCTGTAAATCGAGATAGATCGAGCCGCCTCGATTGAGCACCCAAACATTCATCTGATCGATAATCTGCTCCACCTTCAACAACTGCACCTGTCCGTTTTGATCCTCTGCTGGTGAGTTCGGTGGGCGGAAGAAATGAGTGAGCAAAACGGCAGTGTGCCACTGCTTCTTCTGGTAAACAGGGAGAATATGCTTCTCACGGGCTTCTTTGGTGTCGTGAAAAATGATGTCGCGAACAATTCCATCAGATGTCAGATTGAATAGTGCGTAACTTGCCAAAGTGCCCCGTTCCTCGCGCCTCCTGAGCGTGAAGTTTTCCTCTTCCATCTGGTACGAAATCTGGCACAGTAAGTGAACGAGAGGGAACATCAATCCTGCAGGCACTTGAGTTCGCAAATGTCGAAGATGATACTTCGTCTAAACAGTGAAGCATAGTCAGATCAGTCACTTGCTCAATACGGTATGCCCAAACATAGCACTTACCATGGGCTCATCAAACATGACAATCTTCTGTGCGTCAAGCACAACATTTTGTGGGGGTTCTGAGAACAACTGGTACACTAATGCCATTGCGAGAAGCTGACTAGGAAGATTTGGTGGAGGGTCACGAGATGCACGACGTAACCGTGGGAACAACGGGACCAGAACAAGCCGCAACACCTGGGTAAGGTCAAGGACCTTGTGTACGATGAGGGACACGAGGAAAGCCTTCAAGCCATACTGCAGTTTATCGAGACGACCTTTTTGGTTCATGACGAATGCCTCTCTCCCATTCTCCATATTGATGAACGGATTCCGCACGCGTCGTTGTGATTCACTACCTGCGAAACCAGGAAGAACTTCTTTCTGAAGCCAGACCACAAGAGTGTTCGTGAATTTTTCTTGAAAGTCCTCTCCATCAGGATGCTGTTCCATGATCTCACGAATCAGTCGCACGCAACGATGCACGTAATGAGGCGTCATAATTGGTCGACGATAATTATGCTTCGTCCGTGCCATGACGCTAGCCATCCACTTGTCCATAATTTCGCTCAGCACTGCTCGCAGAAAGAAAACATAGTTCGGTGTCTTCCGTTCTCGAGTAGCGTTTGCGTTTGTGGCTCCAACAGATGCGCTCATACTCATGTTGATGGCAGTGGCCGCATAGTCTATGGCACCGTCGCGACACTTGCTTTCTGAGGCTTCGGATGCTTCGATTACAACTTCTCTCCATACCATGCTCGAGAAGACAGGTGCCTCATATGACGGCTCAGTGGCAGTCTGCCCACCTTGGCTGTCAGGGCTAGCTAGAGGCGTAGAAACGGTTTGGGGCTTCGCATCAGTGCCAGTACCATCCGCGAAATTCCGAGACTGTAATGCCTTGAAAGAGCGAGACAACGCACTCTTGACCTCGGGAGGAATCGTTTCACGCGGTGGCGGAATACGTGCGATAATATTCGATGCTTCCAGGGAGAGCTCCTTCTGCTTCTGATTACCATCTTGGTTCTTTCTTAGCGCTTGAGCAATAGCATGCAGCAGCGGTACAGGAAGATCAAGTTTTTCATCTCTTTTTGTTTGGCGTGCGCATTGTACAGTACGCAGAAGAATTTAGCGACGCTGTGATTCTTATCGTCCGCGATCGACTTTGGCATCATTTTGAAGCGATCAACAAAGGTCTTCATCAACAGTAAAATCTGCCCTGTTGACCAGAAGACAATTTCATGGCGCTCAATCATGGTGACTACCACGTTCTTAACGAGAGAAGCGGGGGAGCGCCGAAGGAAAAACACGATCACCTCCATCAGAGCAAGAATGTCGACGATTTCCAACACAAGACAAACCAATCGTACAATGTGCTCAACGCTTCCCAGTTCAGAGAAACGAAAAAAGGATGTCTCTTCGTAAATGTTCTTGAGAAACCACGTTGTGAAGCGTCCTTTGTCGTGCCCACACATTGTCTTGACAGCAGAGACGAGCTCACCAACTTTTCCTTGATAATCAACTTCTTTCATGACACGGTCCTTATTACTGGGGTCATTCGGGTCATTTACTTCACCGTGGGTGTGAAACACGAAAACACATAACGACTGAGCTCGTTCCAGTGTCTTTGAGTGCGAGAGATGCTCTCGGCGCAATTCCATTACATCCAGCCACCGAAGAAGACTCAATTCAGGATCATAGAACTCATCTGGAATCATTGGCACAGAAGTTGGGAGTGGAGTTGGGCCACGAGGGAGCTGCCACAAGTAAAGTCGTAAACGTTCTGCTGTTGTCAGCAAAGGGATATCGCTGGATTTGTACCCACGGCCTGGGGCACATTCGATATTGTACGCTGTTGAAACAATCGTTGCCGACGTTGGATTTGCCGAGGAAGATGAGGCTGGAATGCGATTACCGTTGGGAGACATAACTGGAGCGGGGGCTGGGACTTCATCCGCAGTGCTTTCAATCATACATGCGGCAAACTCAACGAAGCTGTCAACACTGAAGAGACGTCGCCGCACGAGAAGACAGAACATATCGATAAGCTGGGTCACTTCACTTATCATCTTGGGCTTGTATCGCTGCAGAAACGACTGGAGAGCACCTTGCAACACAACTTGATGGTCGATTGTTGAGCAACGAAGTAGTCCGTTTTCTTTTCCGAAATCAAGTTGCGCAGAGCTGTGCATTTCAAGCAGAGATACAGCAGTGAGGTATCGATACTCAGCTGGCCGATGAGAAGTCACAGCCCATTCGCACACGAGAAATACGGCGGATACATCGACTGGTAGCTCATGTAGAACTGGAGATACTGGCATTTGGGCGAACACTTCATTATACACTCGCGCTAGATCGACGGTGGCATCCACACGATGGAACCGGTCGAGACACTGTATTAATTGCACTTCATTCCGTTGAGAGGCATGGTGAAAAGACTGAGAACAAAGCTGCTGAACCCGAAGAATGCGCCCAGAAACCTCTGCTGACAGTTGGTGGCATCGTTTCACACAGCTATCAATTTCTTCTTCGCTAAACACACTGCGATCATAAAATCTGTTTGATAGTACAAAAGCTGGCCAAGTATGTGGACCTATACAGACGAATTAGAATAGTTCCTGATACCCAGTCTCAAACTCGCTTACCATTGTCTTCAAGTCTGACGAGCACATCATGAGCATTAAGTAGAATGCCCCGAAGAATCTGGCATAGCGAAACAACCAAATCTTCCTGGAGGGGACTTGACAATGGTTCACTTGGGATTTTGCTTCCAGGTGGGAGTAAATACCTTAGATGTTGCACAACTGTCTTAACAAGAAGTATCACACCTTCTGTGCAAAGCAGAAGGTCATCGAGAAGATTCTGCAGCACGGATATTAGTTCCATGATGTCGTTGACCGACAAGATCAGCACCGTCGAGCTGTTACCACTTCGTCGGCGTGGAGTCAGCGCTTTTTGAAGCATAGAGAGTAATCCATCGAAGTACCGCGAGCGGTCAAGGAGTCCCATCTTGAACTGATACTCGGAAAGCTTCAGAAGATACGACCACTTCTCATGAAACGACAATTGCGACGGGGTGGATGAACCGCTCTGCGCAAGAGTAGATCCAGAGCTGCCAACACCCAATCCCATGTCGCCATGCCTGCGATTCACAACGTGGCTCTTGAAGTTACTGAAGTCCTTCGAACCGATCATATTCCCATTCTCAACAGTATCCGTCTCATTTCTTGAAGTCTTCCCTGATTGCCGTGCTAGAGAATGCATGTAATCCACAAGCTGCTCAGTCCAACCGAGCGCTCGACGTTGAATACGTCGGGGATTATGGAACCAGTCACCCTGTCTATACGTGCTGTCACGCTTGATTTCGTTCATTTCCACGTACACGACATTGATCTGGATAAACCAAGTCGCTTCAGCAAATCCTGGGCGATAACGCACGACGTATTCAAGTAGGGGGCACTTCGAGACGTTCGGAACAGGACGCCACTGCTTGAAAGGGACTCCAAAAGATTGCACCAACTCAGGTATTGTCTTTTTCCCGCTTGCTAGCTCAGACATCCATTGGTGACTGATTCTCTCATCAATTCTGCGAACATTTCGTATCAGGTATGTCGCAAATGCGTGGTCAACTTGTGCTGCTTGAGTGGCTGATGTTCCTGCTGAACTTGAAGCATCATCTTGTACTGGTTCCATTCGATCGATGACATTCGCTGCCTGAGCGACTTCATCAAACACTGGGAACTTCTTGTTTGTAAAAAAAGAATACTGGAGATGCCAGTTTGTACCAAATCCACGGGGAAGTGGGTTAACAAATGCTGTGCCTCGAGACGCGTGAAGACGAAATTTTTCCTCCGGTAGGTTCATGTTTGTTGGAAACAAACCTGGAGGACCAAGCTTCTCGGAAATGTTGGGGTTGTCAGTATCCTACGACAGAAGAAGCACATGTGAGTATTCCAGTAAATATGTCGAAGTGTGAGATGGCTTGCCTTCATGAACTGAGTATCTAGACCATATACTCTCTGCGCTACTTCAGCAGGCGTCAGATTGCTCCGTCTTGTTGCAGTTCGATGCATGACCAGAATGTTGTTTCGCTCTCGAAGACGAACTACAGGGTTTCCGGATGCTCCAAAATGACTTTGTGAATTGTTATGTGAAGACGATGAACTTCCTCGATCGCGATCGCGATAATCACGTGAGGACTCGCGAGATCTTGACCGTCCACGTTGCGTTGAACGTGAATCTCGAGAATCTCGGTCACGACTATGGCGTGAGTCCCTCGAGTTGGAGTCTCGAGAGTCACGGTGATGGTCTCGCGAGTCTCTGGTCTCTCGGTCGCGTGCTGACGAGGAAGATGATGAACCTTCATTACCTGAATTTCGCCGAGAAAGACTGTGAGAGCTGCTGCTGCTACTCTTCTCCGCACCAGCACCACTCGACCGGTATGAAGAAGATGAAGAAGATGTATGTGAATTCGAGGCACCAGCATTTGCAGATGAGGATCCCGACTGACGAGTACTAGAGGCAGTTCCGTTGCTTGAGCTGCTCCTTGTGGTTGCCCCCGAGGTACTGCTGTCACGCCGAGACACGGATGTAGCCGACGCGGATGGAACTGCGGTCACACCGCCATCACTTCGGTCCATGCTGTTGCGTTATGAACAAAATTGAGCTCCAGAACCGAGCTGGAGTCGACAGTCGTTTCCGGTCACAGTGTCAGTTGAATTTTGGCGAGAGAGGCAGACAAATGGCAGTCAGGCGACGGTTCTCACGCGAGTACGAGCTCCGAGTCGAGCTTATGCGCTGAGTTACTTCGGTCTTCCACGACGAGGCCCCGATGGAGAGAGACGAGAGAGCGCACGTGGACTTCCCGCGTGCTGTATGGACCCCCACCAAGCGCTTCCGCCATGCAACACTCACACACACGCAGACAGCCGACCGACACACACTCGAAAACCCGCCCCCACAACCACCGAAGCACCCATTTGCCCAACCCAAAAACCCAATCCACGCATTTAGTCGCACCAGGAGGCACTATTGATGGTTGCGGAGTGATGGTCGCTGACTCTACCACTTCGACAAAACAGATGTATGAGGGCGGACGCCAATGCTCTGCCGATCACGACGACGTCAGTTGGCATCCACACTAGGGAGTCTTAGTTGACGATGAATGAGCACACGAGCCTCTTGCCAGACAGACATGCATGGAACGCGACGGCGGCGCCCTTCCGCCCCAAGCGCCGCAGCCACTCTGACGACGGACTAGCTAAGCCACACCATCGACATGCTACGCGCAAGCGATCCATCCGGAAAGATGTCTGGGCCATCCTGCGGTACCGCGCGTCGATCCGCCACCGCTCATTCTTGCAGCGCGCATCCTACGCGTTTGAAGTGTGCGTGCTCATCCTGATCTTGCTTAATGTGCTCCTCGCGATGAGAGAGTCGGCGGTCATCTCCGATTCACAGGCGCATTCCTGTAAGCGACAACAGCTTGTTGAAAGGTGTGGAGCATACTGACTCATATGCAACATTGCTAGACGCGCACACGGACTGGTACGACTCTTTTCTCTACATCTCGACGATCATCTTCTCTGTGGAGTACGCTCTTCGCCTGTGGTCATGTGTTGAAGACGAGCGTTTTGCCAGTCCTGTTATCGGGCGGTAAGTCCACTAAGGTGCTGTTACAAATACTATTGTGCTGACCATCCGTATTCTCAGCCTTACATGGATGATCCGACCGATGTCAGTGATCGATTTGGTAGTACTGATCCCCTTTTACCTTGAGATATTCTCCGAGCATGAGTAAGCATGGTGAAGTGGTGTTGGGTATGATCGCTGTTGACAAGCTTTTCGCAGGTCATTTGTTGCGGCACGAGGAGCACTCACCCTCCGGGGCTTGAGATTGCTGCGCGTCATGTCTTTTTTGCGCTTGGAGCGCTCGTACAACGCACTGAAGAATTTACGAGAACTTTTCTCACAGAAGAAGGAAGAGTTATACGTCGTGTCCTATCTGACTGCAGTTGTCATTCTTACTGGTTCCACGATGATGTGCGATCATCTCCATTTGGTCAATCTAGCC
>KE464033.1:27732-49759 GCA_000387445.2 Pythium aphanidermatum DAOM BR444 | reverse complement strand
AGGATCCAGTATACGTACGACTTTAAGCTCGCTGTCATACAGCACTACGCGTGTGGTGAGGTGTCCGAAGCAATGGACGTGCTCGATATGAATGACAGCGACGACCATTCTAACTGAATATATTACATTGAAGAGTTTTTGAATGAATTGGTAATGAAGTGTGTTATGATTGGTTGGAGGCCCATGTCAAACCGGACCCCTTGAAACAGAATACCGACCCTCTCAACATCAATAGATCCGGAAATCGCTCACGTGGAGGGAATCGAACCCGGCGCAGGTGCATGGGAGGGCCATGTCCATACCACCAAAGTCCAATAATGACCCGTTAGTGACAACATGTCACTAGATTTTGTGACGAGTCCTCTATTGTGATAACTTTTTGCGATCACATCTCATTGGCAGCGCGCCTCTAATATGGGGGGAAAATCGGTAAGTGGGCGATGCTTATGAGATATAGAAGTGAATACTCGCGGTGGATGAAGACCAAGGGATCCATCTCTCTGATCTGAGCGATCTCAATCACAACTCACTGCCCGCCTTGCGCTGCATGTCTAGAGACCTCCTCTAGTCTCTGCCTCTGTAGCGATGAGGAAAGCATCGGCACGAGCAGAGCGCTGACAGTGGCTTGGCACACCATCTATGCCTATGAACCTTGAAATATTCGCGACTTGAAGCATCGATTCCCTCGTGTCGATGAGTCTAAACAATGCAGTAACCGACGTCGCTGATCTCGTAGGTTGTCAACAGACACAACGACAAGGAGATCATGGAGCCATCGATGTCATGGCTGTGTCGCCTTGATGTATCCTTCAGTGCCGTAGACTTGTGAGCTGGTCCGTGCATCCATCGCGTAGTAGGTTGTTCGCCTTGGAACAACAGGCAATATCCACAGTCAGGCTCAATTGCTGCCGACTAGACGCTTCGAGAAGCATCGCGTGAGCCAGTTCATGGTGGAGACGAGTAAATAAAGGCTGACAGCAACAGTGCTAGCCTTAGAAGTCGGCGTCCAGCGTGAAGACCTGCTCCTCGACGGCTACACCGACAGCAGCCTTCGAGTACTCAGCAACAGCCTTAGAACACCGTTCTCGAAGAAGTTGGTGTTTCCTTAGAGTAAGATTATTTCCATCCAGTCGAATGGGTTGGTGGTGTTGTAGATCTTCGAGACAACGAGGGCGTGGAGGAGACGGTCGACGACGAAGGACAGGGAGAGAAAGGAAACCAATGTGACGAAATCGCACTGTAGGAACTGTTTACAGACGCTGATGATACCAACGGAAAGAACACATTAAGATGCATCCGACGGTGTGCTTGAATACGCATGTAGAGCTGCCGTATGCGCGAGACGACGAGGATTCCATCTGCCCTTTATCCAGATTGCCCCGATTCGTTAGCACAGGTGATCAGGCGGCGCTGGTCCAGCGGATGAAAGATTTTGAAAAGAGCTCGAGATTTGTTCCAGGTTGAAACATTCACGACGGATACCGGGAAGCAATCGAGAGGATTCCAAATTTGCAGTCGTTGGTAGGCGATCAACATGATCAAAAGGTTGTTGCGGCTCGTCGCCAAACTGCAATTCATCCAACGCAGTCAGATCAAGGACTGCAACGCGTGGCTAGCAAAGCAAACAAAGAGGCAACGATCCACTCACTCACTCTGAGTGGCAGTAGGCGACAGATCTGCCCTGGGATACTCAAAAATACAGCAATGGTACCTGCTATGAACACTTTGCACGACTTTTCCAAGTCAACCCAAAATCGACCGTTCAGACTTGTCAGACCTGTCACTGAAGTGAATATGAGAGAACGATTGGCTAGAAATCCCCGAACAAGTCAGCTGCTCCCGCCAAAAATTGCAATCTAATTGGCTGAAATTTGGTCCATTGTCCAATCTCGGGCGGGAGATGTCACTAACGAAACCAGGTCATTTTGTAATTGGTGTTCATATCTTTCTGATGTTCAGATCTTTCCGAATTATACGGTACTGCATGTGCTGCGTCGCTGAGAGAACTCGTGGCGAGGAACACGAGCACCACAAGTGTTTGAAAGCGGTTTTTCTCGATTTCAACTCCATACTGTTAAGCCTGGTTATGTTATACAGATTCTCAAATACACAATTCTTACCGGTGTTCACTTTATGGCGAGTATTGTCCATAAATTCGTAAATTACGTCAATGTGTCTTGTGATATTGTGATTTTTTAGTTGAATCAATACCCAGGCCTCGAAAGACGCGTTCGGCAGTCGCGTGACATGCTTCGGCGTCATCACAAGAGGCAGCGCATTGATGCGCCTCCTCCGTCAACCAACACATCGACGATCGACGATGGTGACGACGACGCTCTTGCTGCGAGCCTCTTCGACGACACTCTTGCTTCTATCCAACTGCTCATGGAGCGGAACCGCGTCGGCTTCGAGCATATGAACCTTCCTCCTGTTATACTCCGCCATCAGTTGTGCGTTCGTCTTCATGGCTTCATGGAGACTGACGAAAGGGATGCTAAGCGCGGATGAGGTGATGTAGGTACACCATCCTCTCCAATCGCACATTCGTTGATCAGAATGTGAGAATATGCACTGTGAATGAACTGCGTCGAACATGACTAATTCCTTCTGGGTGCGAAGCTGTGGCGGCTTCGGCAGAGCGGCACATTGATTTGCTTTCGTGTCCCCACGGGTGCCGACGATAACGCCATCGTACGTCTAAGTGACTACTGCCAACTGGTCACAAAACGTGAAGCTGAGCTCGGGTTAATCTTCGATGGAGAGGCTGCCGCGAAGCGGAACAAAGTCGAGGACTCAAAGAATCTGGCGGCACTGGCAGCCTTCCGCACATGCATCGGAGAGATATCCAAGCGATCGGCTCTTACGTTGGGAACTCTCGTCGATATTCTTGTAAAAGACGCTGGCGAGACGAATGAGACTGTGTGTCGAGAGCACATTGGGTGAGCACATAGCAAGAAAGCAAGAACTCACACGTAAAGCCGCCATTCTCACTCAGTCTTTATGCGTTCTCAGACAACTCCAAAAGATGGGATTTCTACTCACTACGGCTCGCCTAGATGAGCAAGGTTACCAAATTTCGATGCCTGATGTTGGTAAAGTTGTGTCGGCGGTGAAGAAGACTCGAGCTAGCATCATTCAGATGATCAAGCGCACCAAGTACAAAGAAACATTTGAGCATCAGCTCAAGAAAACCAAACTCCGACACTCACATCTTACCCTCGAGTACCATTTAGCTGACATGGAAGGAGCAGGGCTGATCAGGCGAACCCAGGTGACATCTGGGACGCTCGTATCTGTGCTCACCAAGTAGCGCAACGCAACAGCAAAGCGAACTCATTCATTCGATTAAGCTCAGTGTTGTGAAGTTTTCGTTTCGTCATCTTGCACGTGAAAACACTTTACGATGTGGTCCTGATGAGCTTTACGTGCAGCTTCAAACACGCGAGTAGCATCAAAAACAGCAGGGTATCGTGCTTGCAACCATTCGACAACAAACAAGTGGCCATTCTTCCCGGCACGCACAGCAGCATCGGTTGTGCATCCTTCCTTCCGATTGGTATGAAAAAACTCCAGCATCCCCAGATCTCCGTTGTTCGCTGCTCGTACCATTGCGTTCGGGGTGCATCCTTCGTTGCGATGATAATGGAGCCACTTGACAACTGGAAGAGAACCGAAATCCATGGCGTTTGTTGTACAGCCTTCGGTGCGATTCATGTGCAGCCATACGAGCATTTCTAGGTTCCCACTGCTGGCAGCTCCATCCATCGCCTCCGTTGTGCATCCTTCACTTCTGTTCACATGTAACCACTCTACAACGTGAACGTGTCCGAACAACGCTGCTCGATCCATTGCAGCTGAAGTGCACCCCTCGCTTCGGTTTTCATGCAACCACTGCACAACATGGAGATGCCCACGCTCAGCTGCGCGGTCCATTGCCTCACGCGTGCACCCTTCACTTCGGTTCTTGTGCAGCCACTGAAGAACGTGTAGATGTCCACTCGCTGCTGCTCCGTCCATTGCAAACGTACTGCAGCCCTCGCTTCGGTTATTGTGAATCCACTCGACGATTTTCAGATGCCCTGCTTGGGCAGCGCGATCCATGACTTCAACACCCCACACCCCACAGTCTTCGTAATGAACCCATTCGAGGATGTTCAAATTGCCATAGCCTGCTGCCCACGACAACGCCGCCAGTCGGCACTTGATACCTCGGTTTCGCGCGAGCCAGCGCACAACATGCTGGTGGCCGTTTTCACAGGCGGCGCTCATCGCCGAGTCGAGGTAGCGTGGGTCATACATCGCGTAATGATCCCATTGCAGAATGTCGAGTCTCCCGACTTCTCCAGCTTCCTTGATCAACGCCCACGGCACGTCGTCATTTGCCATACCGTTCGCGCGAAGAAGCGTCAGTATCTCATCATGCCCATGGATGATTGCGCTACTAACTGCCATCGAAGAACAGCCTTCCGACCGCACCGTGATGAGGAACTCGACGATACTTCGATGGCCACCTTGGACAGCACGATCAACAGCCTCAGTGGAAAAGCTCCGCGGTTGGTTCTGCGCGTGCACCCACTGGACCATGTCCAAATTGCCCACAGCTGCAGCCACGTCACCAGCGCCTTTAAGGGAGTCAATGTAGCCCTTCTCGAAAAGCCACTTGACGACGTGAAGATGCTTGTGACTGATAGCAGCTTGATAGATGTGCCGCATACAGCATTTCAGTATCCCGGGAAGGTTCAGCGGGCGGTTGTCAATAGGCTCTGGAATACACAGATCGTCGCAGCGGTTCGTGAGGATCCACTCGACAAGCTGGAGGTCGCCACGGGCAGCAGCGACGCGGACCACGCGCACTGGAAGCCGCTCGGGATGGACCCTGTGGATGCGCTGGACAATCAGCATATGACCATTCGCGACGGCTGCTTCAAAAGCCCTTGAGAAGGCATCTTCTAAGCGTCCATCATCGACGCGGCGAAGCGATCCATCGGAAACAGTGCGATGAAGAACCCGAGTGAAGAGCGAAAGCGATCCATTCGCGGCGGCTTTTTCGAGCGAATAGAGCACCGAGCGATCCAAGAACGCGTCCACAAGCCGCAACACGTGCTCCAGAGCAGCGGCGCGAGGCGCGACGACGCTTAGTGCACTTGTAATGGCTGTATGGAGCCGCGGCAGGTCGACACTCGAGCCGTCCATTGGGTTGTCCATGCATAATGCATCTCCCCTCTCACATATTGTAGTACTGTGTTTATCCTGAATAGAGCACTCTCCATTTTGTACCCATATCTCCAACCAGACTCATGGTCTCCTCTATTACCTCCTAAATTCTACGCCGACGGCTTTGGAGTGACCGGCTTCTTGAAGTCAGGTCGCTTGGTACGCTCTTTACCGTCGAACGTGAGTCCCATACGCAGATTCCGGCCTTCCTCAGCGAGACGATCGACGCCGAAGCGATCGACGTACGCGAAAAGTGATTCCTCATCTGCCTCAGCAGGGATCTTTCCGAGACGAAGGTGCTATGTAGCAACACAACAAGGTTAGAGCGCTGAAGATCATGAAAGCGCGTGCGTGGGAAGTACGTACCCGAGCAATGCCACGACGGAGGTCTGTTGTGAAGATGCCTGGGGCCATCGCATAACGAACACAGAGTTTGGTGGTAAACTGGCGCGGTAGAACACCACGCGGCTTGTTCTCTCCTATCACTGCCGATCGATTTTGCTCAACGAACGTGCGCTGGCGCATCTTTTTCTCTTGATTATGCTTGTTAGCATCATCAAGAAGAGCCACGAGTTCTTCTTCCGCTATGCACTCGTTCGCCTCAAAGGAGCGTTCCAGGTAAGCTTGCCAACGATCTGTGTTCGTCACTCCCTTCCACGCGCGGATAACTTCTTGGTAGATCACATCCTCACGGAACTTCTTCATGGCAGCATCTTCCTCTTCGTTTAGAAGCACTCGATGGGTAACTTCTCGCGTCTCACTTGCAAGTGGCGTGTTCTGGTCCTGATAAAGAGACACCGAGTGAAGCTTTCCTCCAAAGGTACTGCTCATGAGAACAAGACCCTCCGCTGGAGCGATCGGAATGCAGATGATGCGGTTGGTATCTACGAGAAAGCATTTGTTAGTGGTGAGCGAGTTGACAATCTACAGAACGCTCACATACCAATAGCTGCATCGAACTGGGTCTTGCTCATGCCCTTGGTGGCCACAGCGAGGGCACCTCCGACCATGCATCGGATTTGGTGCAAGAGGAACGCTTGGCCAACAATATGGACACGGAGGTAAGGCTCACCAAAGAAATCTTCAACAAGGGACCCAGAGCAGGAATAGATCGCACGACGGTGGCGGGGAAGTGGCTTGCGCGTCGTGGCTTTCGTGTCCGCAAATTGGGTTATGTCATCAGCATATTCGGCGGTCGTGTAGCTTCCATCATCAGCTTCTCCATCATCAACCTCTTCTTCCTCGTCTTCGCCACCTTCATTGTTGACGGGCGCATTCGTTGCATCGTCTTCCTCCGAACCGGCAGTGGTTTCAGGGCTCTCCCTCATCTTTCGGTTCTGTCGCATGCGCGCGTGTTGCTTGTAGAAGAACGAACGCGACTTGGTGAAGTTATGGAAATCATGGATCCCCTCATAGCGTCGCAGAGCACGACAAAAGTCTTCAATCGCTTGAGCTTCGTTCCATTCCTCACCAGTGCTCTGGCCAACAAAGCTATCGCGCAGGAATGAGAGTGGCATAAAGTACTCGTACTCGCGAAGAACACAATTCTTGCGGGCTGAAAAGCGCTTGTTCACCCGTGTGCAGGAGAAAATGCGGATGGTCGACGGCAGGGCTGCATTCAATGCCTCTGGGAGGCCCTTAATGCGACCGGTCGCTGGGTCCACAGTCTTCTCTTCATCAATAAGAAGTTTCCCAGAGAACTATATACACCAGCAACGACGTGATGCGTTAGAACTAGCATTTGCATGTGGCGTGCACCTGCTGTCCACTACGCACCACAATGCATCCGGCGTGAACGCCCTTGTCCGTGCGGCTGCTGCGAGACCAATCAATCTTCGACAAGTCAACGAAATTCGACTCGCGCATTGCACCGACCGTCAGAATGGCCTGTCGTAACTCGTTCTCAATGGTCGCGACGTCCTTGTTGAGTTGCACGCCATGGTAGCCCGTGCCCAAGTACCCGGCGACGATGGCGACTTTGCGCTTCACAAGCTTGGAGTCAGCTGTCGCATCGCTTTCCGTGCTCAGCCAGCGAGGAGGCAGGGTCACATCCATGGCTGAGTTGCCCGTGGGCAGGAGACACGAGCGGCGCGTTGCATGGCGGCGAAGCGGCGCCGCAACGGAGCGGATCGCCCACATGCTGCTTGAGGTGATGGCTTGATGGGCGGACGCGACTCCAGTCAATCGTTTGCGCCTTGTTTCGTGAACTGGTCCCTTCAACCTCTCTTGTATTGCGTTCTCGAGATGCACTGATATTGCGAGTAACTCCAATACAGCGCTTATTATTGGGGGTGAGTCCTGGTCCCGTCCGTCCACAACACGGGGCAACCGCCGGCATAGAAACTTCAAGTGCAAATGAGGTTTTACACCTATTAAAACCTCGGAACCCTCCGTGGTGCCGTCACCGTCACCACGGTCCCGCGCATCTTCCGACCGCCGACGCCAGTCGGTGAAACAGCGTCCACAGCACACTCCGTCAGCATGGTCATGGCCCTCCGCGTCGCGTCCGCGCTCTCCAAGTCGATCCGTGCCACGCGCACGCCAAGTGCGTTTGCCTGGCGCTCGATCTCGCAGCCACTGGTCGCTCGTTTCTCGACCAAGTACACGGAGGCTCATGAGTACATCAAGGTCAACGGTACCGAGGGCACGATCGGTATCACGGACTTTGCCCAGAACCAGCTTGGTGATGTCGTTTACGTCGAGCTGCCTTCCGTTGGCCAGACCTACGCTAAGGGGTACGTGTTGCGAGAGGAGAGTGAAGCAACACAGACTTCTGATCGGACGTGTCTCTTTGTGCAGTGACGCGTTCGGCTCGGTCGAGTCGGTCAAGGCCGCCAGCGACGTGTACGTGCCAGTCTCGGGCACGGTCACTGCCGTTAACGAGGTGCGATGCTGGCGAGTCACCTGACGCTGAAGCTTAGAGTTGATCTAACTCTGGATTGTGATGTAGGAGCTGACTGAGAGCCCAAACCTTGTTAACGACGAGGCCATGACTGCCGGTTGGTTCATTAAGATCAACGTACGTTTACCAGAATCCAACCGTTGGATCCACGTGTCTGACAATCTCGCTGTATGTCGTGCAGATTGAGAACCCTTCGGAGCTCGATGAGCTGATGGACGAGGCCGCCTACAAGGAGTTCGTCGCGAACGAGGACCACTAAGCAGACTACCGAGTAGTGCACCTATGGTGCAAATCCCTCGCTAGCGTTCACTTGTGGCATCCATCCTTCGCACAAGTTTAGGTTCTCTCCGAATTCAATGTTATCCAATACAGAACCCGTTCATGCCATCATGCCCGATTGGTACTGTATCACCCACATGCTGTCTATTTTCGTAATTTTACGCAACCCATACGAAATACGTAAATAACGATAATCTGGTGGCTAAAAGTGAAGTCCCGAACAGGAGTGATGGTCTCCCCATTCAAAACGCGGCTAGACGCCAAAAAGCGCGCGCAGGTTTCCTGCCCACGCACTCGAGAAGTTCAACACCGGAGGCGACGCCTTCGGTCCCCAAGCGCCGTCGCGTGCTGCGTGCAAACTACCGCGACTAAAGATCCAGGACAGCGCGTGTGTAAAAGCCACGGAAACGCGCTTTCGAGCGGTGTGATTGGTGGTAGTGGAGATGGCGGACGACGGCAATGTCAAGGTCTTTTGTCGTGTGCGACCGCCCAATGAGCGCGAGGGCGGTGCGACGTCGTACGCTAAGAAATGCGTCACTGTGGGCACTGACGCACTGCAGCAGACGCTGACTGTGCAGCTGAAAGGCGTCGGGCCGCAGGCCGCCCCAAAGGCTTTCACGTTCGACAGGGTGTTCGGTGAGATGGCGACCCAAAACGAAGTGTTTGAGTTTGTTGGTGTGCCGATCACGCAGGCGTGCCTTGAAGGATACAACGGTACCATTTTCGCGTATGGCCAGACAGGTTCAGGGAAGACGTTTACGATGCAAGGACCCGACGATGTGATCGATACCGAGTCGAGGCCACTGACTGAGAAAGAGCTCGCTTTGCGCGGACTCGTGCCTCGAGTGTTCGATTACTTGTTCCAGGATGCTAGTCGGGTACCACCATCTGATGGCAACAGCAGCACGCGTGTCGAGCATACCTTCGCATGTTCATTTCTCGAGATCTACAACGAGCGTGTTTTTGATCTGTTAGACCACGGTAGTGCACGCGACTCGGCCGGTCTCACTTTGCGTGAGAATGGACGCGCTGGTGTGGTTGTGGAAGGGCTGATTGAAAGCGTAGTTCAGAACGCGAAACAAGCCGCTGAGCTCATGGCTATTGGAGCCCGCAACCGCCGTGTCGGGCAAACTGCAATGAATCGAGAAAGTAGTCGGTCACATAGCGTGTTCGTCCTCCAAATCCAGTCAAGGGAAACCACTCAAGAAGGTATCACGCGAACGCGACTGTCCCGGTTCAATCTTGTTGACCTAGCTGGCTCTGAGCGACAGAAAAGTACTGAAGCCGCAGGAGAACGCTTGAAAGAAGCTGGAAATATCAACAAGTCGCTGTCAGCACTTGGCAACGTAATCATGGGACTCGTTAAACAATCTGCTGGGAAAAACCTCCATGTGCACTACCGAGACTCCAAGTTGACTTTCCTTCTCAAGGACTCACTGGGCGGAAATTCGAAAACGTTTATGGTTGCCACTATCTCTCCCGCCGAAGACTCTTCACACGAAACGCTTTCGACTTTAATGTTTGCTCAACGTGCCAAGAAGATTCGCAACAACGCTGTAATTAACGAAGATACAAGCGGTGGAGTGCTTGCTTTACAGGAAGAGATTGCTCGATTGCGTCGCAGGCTGAACGACTTGGAGTCCACCGGGCCCAGAGTCGGCGACCTAGTCTCTGAAGCGAGCCTTTCAAGCACAACTTCTCAAGGGGCTGCTTTGGATACCTCAACAAACTTGAGTGAGCGCATTATGGAGCTAGAAGCTGCACTTGCATACTCACTGGAGAAGAGCAACGATCTAAGTCGTTCGAACTCTCAACTGACCATGCAAGCAGGTCACCTTGTATCTCTTTCCTCGGAGTTGAAGAAAACTGTCGCGCATCTCAAGCTTCTTAGAAGACTGGGAAGGAAAGCGGAAACTTCAGATGAAGATATGATGGATGATGCTCCATCAATCGATGCAGTTGAGTGGCGTCTCAAGTACGAGCAACTAGAAGAGGCTTTTATTGATATCCAGGATCGGTACCAGCGCATGATTGACGAGCCAGAGTCTACTCGCGTCGACCAGGTGCAGAAGCTCGAAGATATGTTCGTCACTCTGACGAGGCAACTTGCGCAGGTCATTCGTGACAAGCATGATTTGGCGCATCGTCTCGATACTATCGGCGATGGGGAATCGTCATTGGACCAGAGAAACCAAGTAGACTTCAGTCAAGCGGTCGAGTATGAGGCACAAATCAATACTCTTGTTGCTCTCAACGCAGCAGCTGAAAAAAAAGCCCACGAATCATCCTTACAGCTCCTTCAAAGCAAACAGAAAGAGGCGGCATGGGCAATTGATCGAGAGAGATATGAAATCGCACAAGGAGAGCTTCAGGAGCGTTTGAGTCGAATGGAAGCAGAAATGTCTCAAGTGCAGCGCATTATCACAGAGGAGAGGCAACAAAAGGTTGAAATTGAGATGCGTATCAAGCAAGAGGCACGAGATATTCAGCAGACTCTCGAGGCACAGCTTGCTCGAAGAATGACGGAGAGCTTCCAGCTGATGCAAGAAAATGACGCCCTCAAGTCATCACTAAGTGAGATGACGGAGCTGCGCGACTCCGTTCAGAACAATTTGAACACGTGCCAAAAGCGACTCGAATCAACAGACGCAAAGCTCCACGAGACTATTACCTCAAATCAGTCTCTTGAGTCTGAACTCGAACAACTAGGCGCCCAACACGATGCACTTAGGATCGAACTTGACGATAAAGTAAAAGCATTTGAGGCGTCACTCCAGGAACAGAGGATCTCTAATGAAGCCATCTCCAGCTCAAATGCGGATCTGCGACGACGTTTTGATGAATCTGAATCACAAAACAAGATGCTCGCTCAGTCCATCGAAGATCTGTCTGAAGACCTTCAACTTGCCCGTGTGAGAAACCAAGACTTGGAAGCAATTCAGACCCGCCTAGATTCATCGATAGAGGAGCTGCAAAAGTCTTGTGCTTTACTGCAGCAGAAGATTGATGAGCAGAACGATGAGAACCGTCGTTTAATATCGCGTGGCGACGAACTCGCAGCGACTATCGCAGACAAAGAGTCAACCTTAACTCAGCTTACATTTGATTTGAATGCCACCAAAGACCTCTTGGCTAAGGCGAAAGCTCGTGTTGCGAATTTGGAAACAAACAAGCTTCAGCTTGAAGACGGTCTATCCAAGTTGGAGCAGAAGGTCTCTGATCTGGAACACGTACGCGACGAGCTTAATGCGTCTGTTGCTGAGAAGGATAATCAAGTGCTTAAGCTCAGTAAGAGATGCGAGGACCTGAGCGCTGATCTTTCGGCTACTGAAGAGAAGCTGACTTGTGAAGAAAACGCACATCGCGATACACGTATCAAGTTGCAGGAGACCGAGTATAATCTATCTCGAAGCCTTGTTGAGAAAGACCAGGTTGAGAAACAGAACTGCGAACTTCTCACCCAAAAGACGATTCTAAAGGATCGAGTTGTGTCTCTCGAGAATGGCATCAGTGAACTGACTGTTCAACTTCAGATCTCAGAAGAAGCTCTTCGTGACTGCAAGTCAGAGCTTGCTGAGCAGATAGCGAAGTCAAAGTCAACGATTGCCGATCTCGAGCAAGAAGTTGACGAGTTGAAGGTCATTCTTGATAAGACTGTTGCTGACCATGCTCAACATGTTAGTGACATTATGTCTCGGCACGACGCTACTGTTTGTGGAATGAAGGCTGACGCAGACAAGATGGAGGTCGACTTCCGACGCCAACTATCAGAGCTTTCTGATGTGCTTGCGGAGGCTAAACTTCAGAGTACACGCGCTGAGGAAGGGTACAAAGCAGCGGTGTGTGATCTAGAAACCTCGTTGCGTAGTACCAAGGACAAGCTTGCCGAAGAAATCGACGGCCGTTCGATCGATCGCAAACGCGCAGAGGACGATATGCGTGATGTTTTATCTTCCCACCATGAAGCTGTGACTAGGCTTCAGAATGACGCGGCGAACCGAAAGCGGGAGAGCGAGGAAGCTATCCAGCGCCTTGAAACTTCGCTGGCGCATGCTCGTGAAACAATCAGTCAGCGAGACGAGAGTCTAGCAGAGCTAGAACGATCAGCCGCTACACTTGAAGAATCAAAGCAGAAGGTGGAGAATGAGCTTCTCGAATGCCATGGTAGAATTCAGATACTCGAAAATCAAGATCGCACCCAGAAGCAGGACTTATTGCTTCTAGAACAACAGCTTGCCTTAGCCTCGAAGAAGAATATCGAAGGCGAAGAGCGTATTAGCGCAATTCAATCGACACTCCTGCAACGTGATGGACTGATCGAAGACCATGTTGCCACAATATCGAAAAACGAGGCAGCAATCCTGGATTTAGAGCAACATTGCGAATCTTTGGTATCAGCTTGCGACTGTTTGTCGTCGGAACTCGCACAGTTGCAAGAGAGGTTAACTCAAACCGTGGCAGAGTACACGGCGCAACTATCCGAACAGGAAGCTGCGCACGAAGTCGAGACCAAAATGATTCGTGACGACGCATCACGACGCATTAGCCAAGTTGAGTCGTCTCGTGCTGAAGCAAAAGAGCAGTTGCTGATGAAGGGCGAAACCATCATGAAACTAGATGCGGCAGTTGAGGAGCATCTGCAGTCTATCCAAAAGCTTCGCGCTACCGTCTTAGAGGAACAAACTACAAAAACTAAAGCTCTTCGAGACCTTGATGAACTAACAGCCCAGCTTGCTGACCGAAACCGTGAGTTGGACGATAAGTCTCAACTGCTTGGTGACGCTAATCGACAGATCGAGGCTCTACAGGAAGAAGCTAAAGAGGAGCAGGTCCGACTCAGTGGACGCATTCAGATCTTGGTCGCCGAGCTGAGTGATCTCCGACGTGCTCACGAGCTGTTGATGGCCTCACACTCGACGCTGACTGATGATCATCAGGCTACACTTGTCGAAAAATCAAGTCTGATGCAAAAGCTCATGGAAGTACAATCAAAACTTGATGAAGTTGCGACGAATCTGAAGTCTGCGAACGAAAGGATATCATCCATGACATCAGAAAATGAGTCTTTGGTCAACAAGCTCGACGCCCAGACAAAAGAAACCGATTGCTGGAGACGACAAAAAGAGGATTCAGATCAAGTGATTGCAGGCTTGCGAGAATTGGTTTCTCGCCGAGAAGAGGAGCTAGACGAGAAGGATAGCACCATCAGCGGTATGGAGGAGACGATTGAAAACCTGGAGGAAGAAAAAAATAGTGCGCTTCAGAAAGCCACTCTCGCGTCCGAGGCGATTAACGATCTCCAGTCGAAAATCATATCAAACCAAGAGGTACTTTCCAGGAAAACAGAAGACCTCAAACAGACAAAGGATTTACTGTCATCCACAGAAAGCCACTTTGCTGCTGCTGTCACCGAACATG
This sequence comes from Pythium aphanidermatum DAOM BR444, assembly GCA_000387445.2. Lineage (NCBI taxonomy): Eukaryota > Oomycota > Peronosporomycetes > Pythiales > Pythiaceae > Pythium > Pythium aphanidermatum. Next base: position 35,946 of record KE464033.1, on the reverse strand, counting down.
CGCGTGTCGTCAACGATTTGGCCACATCTCTTCAGTCGAAATCTCAAGAACTAATCAACTGCAAGGAACGCATTAATTCTTTTGAGATCAAAAACAAAGAAGACAGTGTGCGTATTGATGAGCTGACCAGAAGTCTCAGCGATGCTCGCACAACAAATCAATCATTAGAGAATACTGTGACGTCCATCAAGAACGACTATGCGGCCGCAAAGAAGGAACATGCGGAGACGGAACGATCGTTGAAGCGCGAACTGGAAACGGCCGAAGAAAAACTTCGAGCTGCCACCTCTGCTCTCTCGGAAGCGGAGGGAAATATGCAAGCGCAGTCTTCACTGATTGAAGAGCTGCAGTTAGAACTCCACCAGGCAAGACATGATCGTGATCATAAGGTGAAGAAGGTTTCGGACCTGGAAAAAGTTCTGTCTGAGGAGAGAAGTTCATGGATCGCAAACAAAGACTTGTCTGAGAAGAAGATCTCTGAACTCACCACTGAACTCGAGCGATTAAGCGAAGCGTTAGAAGCCGAAAAGCGAAGCGCACTCGAAGTTGAGCACAGATTAGCTCGTGAGTTGGACGAACTGCGCAAAGAATTGGATCACGCTGTTGAGAAAGCGACTCGATTGCGAAGGAAGAATGATACACTTCAAGAGTACAACAATACGCTATCTAGTGAGATTACCGAACAATCGTCAGCGAATGCTGAGAAAGAAGACACAATCAATAAGTTGGAGCACGAGTTGCTTGCTGCCTCGAAGCAGTTATCTCTTGTACAGAGCCAGCTGGACGAATCGAGATCATCCCTTTTGACCACCTCGAGCGAACTTAAGGAAATTCAGGCTCTGTATGGTGAAGCCAGTGCCAAATACGACTTGTTGAAGAAAGAGACGAACGATAGGCAAGCTGAATGGGAAGCGAGAGATAAGGAGCTGAAGAGCCGAAGCTCTGTCGTGAGTGAAATGGAGACTCAAGTTGCTGATGAGTCAAAGAAACTTGCGGACGAGAAAGTTGAGGTCGCCCGTCGGAAAAAGGATGTTGAGAAGATCTCTCGTGAGTACGAGGATCTCAAAGTGCGAGTTAAGGAACTCGAAACGGCGAAGATTCAACTATCCAAAGAGAAAGAGAAGTACCGCCGCGAAGTCAACCTTTTGTCTCAGCGGCTTGAGGATATCTCCAAGGAAAACGACAAGCTTGTGGGACACGACAACAAACGCCAGAAGATTCAGCACCATATCAAAGTTAAGGAAGAAAACAATCGGCTCATGGAACAGGTGCGCCAGCTGATGGATGCGAAGTACAAACTGGAGGCACGCGTCCAAACACTCGAGAAGGAAAAAGAGAATTTTGTCAACGACAGTTCTGTCAGTGATAATCAGTTGCCGTCGTCAGTCGTTTCAAGTTCAAGTCAGCGAGAATCGCAGCCCAAGCTTCAATCAAATGTTTCTGCATCAGCATCTAGGTTACCTGATAGCGAGGCGTCATCAGCAAAGCGAAGGCTGCGCTCTAGAAATGAGTAAGTCAATGGAGTGTTCTTTACATAGACGTGATGGTGTATAAACGGATGTATGGAATCAATTGTGTAACTTGTCGTCACGCGTCACCTGCCAAGTAGCTAATCTAAGGTTCATTTTGTAGGCTCTCAACACGTACAGCATCATACTCGAAGTACCTGTAGGATAAGTCATGTCTTCCCTTGCTGACTTTGCTCGTACTACGACAAATCCAGATGTAAAGCCATTGCAAACACAGGGTGGTGCTTCGAGTTCTTCAACGTCAGTAATGTCTCTTGTAGATGTCGCTAGGCAACAAAAAGTAAAGGGCACGAAGCCCCTCACATTACTGGATGTTGCTCGCACATTGGAGCCCTCAGGCATGGAGAGAACAGGTCATCCATCCCTTGCAGATATTGCACGTGATGTAAACGAAGAGGAACGTCTTCGTATGGACTCGGCAATCACCATGGTTGCCCGTGAAGTCAAAGAGGAACAACGACGCAACCGGGAGGACATCATGAAGGCAGCCGCTGTTGAAGTGCATGAACAATTAGCACCGAGGGCAGCACAAAACTCGAGTGTCCCTACTCCACCGTCAGATAAAGATTCAAGGAAGCAAAGCCAAGCGGATGCTCCAGTCCCGAAGACTATCGAAGTCGAAGAGTCTGGGTATTCCAGTTTCGAAGATGAGGACGTACCGAAGAGAGAAACTCAGAGAAATGCTCGAGCTAAGTCCAATGACAAGTCTAATGAAGATAACCAAAGCGATGCTGAACTGGGACCTGAGAAGACCGAGGCAAGCGATTCGCTCGAGTCCAAGCAGTATCTACGAGCAGTGCATAGAGGCGACTTACGCTGCATACAAGATTTGAGTGGCGAGAATACCGAGTTGAATGCCAACACCGCCGATCAGGTACGGGCGTGGTCAGCCGGCTCCGCCGTTGAAAGGAATCACTAACAACGCATTGATCGGATCGTGGTAGCATGGATGGAGTGCGCTCCACTGGGCTACAGCGCAGGGGCACACACGGATTCTCTCGTATCTACTCAGTCTCAAACCGCGCATCAATGCTGTGGAGCATCTAAACGGATGGACTGCATTGCACGTAGCGGTGACTCGTGACTCGGTAGGGTGCGTGAAGAAACTGCTTCGGGCAGGGGCAAATCTTCAACTGCGCGATCGTTATGATGACACAGTCTTCGACATTGCACGCGCGATCAAAGGGAAACGAGGCGAGCGCATGCTTCGGGTTCTGGAAGAGCATCGCACGACGAGAGCGTCGTGAGGAGACTGTACGGAAAGTGTCCAGTTTCATCGTTCTTCGTGTCGAGGTAGAGGGAGAAAGGAGGGTAGGGAGGATGGGGGGAGAAGGAAGGTATGTACGTACAGAATAAAGCGGAAGATGAAGGATAGAGAGTAAAAAACAAAACGACACGCTGCTCTTGTCCTCGTGGCTCCTACGACGACGCGCCAAAGGTGCCGACGTTGTCCTTCTTGTCGTTCTTCTCCACCTTAACCGACTCGCGGTACTTCTGTAGATACAGCTTCAGCGGTTCGACGTAGCAGTCAAAGCCGAGCGTGCTCATGGCCCAGATGATGTCGTCGCCGTTGATGGTCTTGCGCTTCTCCTGCTGGCACTTGTCGCTCGCCTCACTCGTGATGAACGAGATGAACTCGCTCACGCACTCCTGCACCGTCTCCTTGCCGTCCTTCGCGATCTTGGCAGTCGAAGGCAGCGAGACCTTCATGATGCGGGAGATGTTGGCCGTCGGCAGGAAGCGGTCCTGCTCGCGGATCTCGTCGTTGTCCTGCTCTTCCTTGGTCGACATGGTCACGATGATGTCGCTCTTTGGGTTGTGAGCATACACGCTCAATGTATGGGGAAAACCCCGGCGGGCGTAACTTACGGTATATTTCCCGCGCGCAACACCGAGCAGCCGACACAGACGAGCTGTGATTGGTTGGAAGCGGGTTTGAAACCTCTTGCCAGAAAGAAAGATTTCGCAAAGTGGGACCGTTTTGGTAAAAATGATTCCGGATAAATTTATACAATGTGCTTTTGGGGGTTTATGATTGAGTTTTGGTCGGAAACAGAATGCCAAGGTGACAGCGACTACAGTAGTTCTATGAGAGGTGGAGAGCTGCTACTTAAAGGCATTGGATCTACTCGTCATCCTCACCGACCTCTTCGTCACTCACGTCATCAGTCTTGAAGAACGTGTACGACAAGGTGATGTTGTTGATGCCAGACATCGACGGATCATCGCAGAACTCGGGGTCGATGAAGAAGAACACGGGCATGTCGATCTCCTCGTTGGCTTTCAAGCGCTGTTCTTCAAAGCAGAAGCACTGAATCTTGTTGAAGTAGACACCCGTCTGGGGTGGATACACGTTGTACGTTGCCACACCGGTGATGGGCTTATCGGTCTTGTTCTTGGCCGTGTAGAATGCCAAGGCCGTCTCACCTGGCACGATCAGCAAGTCTCGCTGCTGAGGACGGAACGACCACGGCATCGTGCCACTGACACCACCATCGAATGTGATGCGGATGGGGTGAGCTTCGTTGCGTGGCGTGAGCTTGTCGGCAACGAACTCTTCAGCACGTCGAGTCGTGCCGCCGAAGCCAGTCATCTGACAAAAGATCTTGTACAGCGGCACAGCAGCGTACGAAATGCCCAGCCATGCCACCGCGATACCCGTCAGGTAGATAACAGCACGGCGGTTACGCTCTTTCATGTCCTCGCGACGGGCCTTCTCTTGCGCAGCGCGGCGAGCAGAAGAAGACGATGACGAGGCGAAGCCGCGGGCATATGGCAAAGCCAACCACAGTGGTGTCTGCACGCTACGTTTCTCTCCAACACGCGTCACAGGAAGACCGATGTGGCGAAGCACGTGCGATGGCAAAAGCGCGCCCGGAAGGGCGCCGGTGTGGCGCAGGGCAGCGCGTCCGACGAGGGCACGGAGCAACATGAGGCACTTCGACTTGTGTCAATGCTGCATGGAGGTGCGGTGGTTGTCATGATGGATGAATGTTTTAAACAGTAGGCCACTGATGAAAACAGACTCATTAAGACAAAACGTGAGTCAACACCTCTGAACCCGCTGCCAGGAGGAGCGTACATGAGTGATATGGGAGTCACCATGAAGCATGATGCAGGTGGACATTTCCTGTAGAGCATGACTCGACATTGTTGTAGTCAAGAGTAACACATCACACGCAAGTCTCGACGGCTACACAGAGGGGAGGATGGGTGTGAAGTTCTTCCAAGCCGCAAAGCAGGAAAAAGATGAATTATCTTTTTATTGCCCTGCACGTCCTGGAGGTGTTGCCACACTTTTAACTGCTGCTATCCTCGAGAGTAGATGCGATCCACGACTAAAGCCGTCCCCAATGATGAGCGAGTCGTTTACTCGTTCTCCTCAGCGCGGACACGAGCGTTGGCGTTGGTCACACGGATGTTGAGCTGCTCAGCACGCTCGACGATCTCACGGCGCTTGCGGCCCGAGACGTTGTGCGCGATCTCAGCGCAGTACTTGCGGTTGTGCATGAGGAGAAGCTCAAGCTCAGCGGCGTTGTTCACGACGAACTTGAGGAAACCGTTTGGCAGAAGGTGACGGGTCTTCTTGTTCGAGCCGTAGCCGACGTTTGGCATCTTGATGGCGCCCTTGAATTTACGACGAACGCGACCATCGATACCCTTTGGGCGGCGCCACGATTCCTGTTAAACGACGAGCAGAATCGCTTAGCACCTCTTGCCCAATGGTTCCTGACGCGCTAGCAGCGAGTCAGCCAGCAGTGTCGTATTGTATCCGCGTCATGCTCGTCGACTGTCTCGATCATTCGACCTCTCGATCAAGTCGCTATTGCCGGAGAAGAGCTGGCGTCATTCGCTACCACTGCTGCTGCTACTGCTGCTCGCGCTGTTTGTCATGCTACTTACTGGCACACGCTTGAAGCGGTTCGACTGGTGACGCTTGAACTTGGTCACCTTCTTCTTAACGATCTTAGGACGCACAACTGGAGTAACTTGCACCATCTACTCCATTGCACCACGCTGCGTCAGCCGTGCCGTTTCTCGTCGCTGTTTCAAGGTTCCCTGCAGCGCTGCTCGGCGCACGTCACACTGCATTACATGCGTGCGTCGGTGCCTCCCATGCGCCGCGACAGGGCCCCGCCCAAGACCGTCGCATGCATTACCTTTGAGGAAGCCTTCGAGTTTTCAGCACTACTTAGACCTCCAACCTGAGTGCCCACAGAGGCTGACGGCCAGGCGAAAACCCGCTCATGGCCATTCAAGTTGCGCTGCAGCGTGAACCGGTTCGCTTTTCGACGTGAACCGGTCCCCGTTGGTTAGGTTTTCAGCCAATCATTACGCGGTTCGGGACTCCGACAACTGAGTCTGGATTAGGTTCTGATCGGAGTCGATGATTGGGTGAATCAGTCTGCCTCGACGACGTGGATGCTGGAACCGAGGAACATGACCGGCATGCGCCTGGTGATGCGCCAGCTCGGCCAGCGCGGTGCGTGGAGCTTGTGTGGCGGATCTCATATATTTGGCCTAACGCATAGAACCTGTTGTGTTTGGTGAGCAGCCACCGGCTCGCAGGATAGCCTGCTGGTGATGACATATAATGTGCTGGCCCAGACGTACGTCAAGTCCAGCTTCTTCCCATACTGCGATCCGATCGCGCTACGTTGGAAAAACCGCTCGAAGAAGCTTGTGTGTAAAGTCTCATGTAGCAGACATATCGCTATGCTGAATGGATTGTGCTGCTGGTACTGAGTAGGAAGAAGTGTTCAACTCGCTGCCGGTGAAGCCACACGTCATCTGCCTCCAGGTTGACCATTGTTCGATCGTCCAGTCAAATAGCCACGCTGACACTGTCACATGCGTAGGAAGTCGACTACTTTGACCAGTTCTGGACTGGCGTTCTGCGCAAGTTGGGTTACGAGGGGTGAGTGTGTCCATCTGTGTTCTTGGTGGAACAGGAGAGTGACCAGCTGAGGCGACCACTGCCTGCAGCCTCTACGTGCAGAAGCAGGGGCGTAAGAAGGAGGGTATCGCTATTTTCTGGAATGACGCTAAGCTGAAGCTGGAAGACCATGCTACCATTGGCCTCGATATGCCCATTGGTGATGAATCTGGTAAGTTGATCAACTCCTGAAGTATGGAAATGGGAGCAATGCTCACACTGAATCCGTACGCGATACCATTGTGTAGACTGTAGCGAAGACCTTCTTCAGCGAACGATCCGTGGAAGTGTTGGCCTGATCACAAAGTTCTCCAAGCGTCATGAAGAGAGTGGCAAAGATGTCAAGTTTGTCGTTGCAACCACTCATCTCTTCTGGGATCCACTCCAAGAAGACGTGAAGCTTCTCCAAACCAGACGTATGCAGCGCCGCCTTGCAGAATATAATGCTGAGCTCAAGTTGCCTCTTATCTTCACGGGCGACTTCAACTCGCTTCCAGACAGTGAGGTGTACAAGGCAGTCGTAGACAAGTACCAATACCGAAGCGCATATTCCGAGTATAACCGAGATGAGTCAGCGACTGGCGAACCAGAGTTTACCAACGTGAATGGGCTGCGCAATGATGAAGCAAACCGCGAGATTCCGGGCTTCATCGGCACACTCGATTACATCTTTTACCAGTCGCAACGGTATGTCTCGACCTCTCCTCTCTCTGACAAGGACTAGTTACTAACGCATGGCTCGCAGTCTTCACCCTGTGTCGCTACTGGAGATCATGTCCCACGAAGAAGCAACGAAGGAGCGTTCACTCCCCAGTACGTTCTCGCCCTCGGATCACCTCCCTCTCATCTGTGAGTTCACTTTCGACCTCGAATGAAACGGAGTCTACTGGATTAACGCCTACCAAATCCTACATGATTTTGCAAAAATACGCCTTCTGTTAGAAACGTTTAATTGAAATAACAGATACGAACTGCATCGTCAAGCTTGCCATGTGGCAACACCGAGTGCGGAACCCCAAGGTCCGTACACGACCCGCGTGCCGCGCGTGATCGCCTCTTCCTCGCCATCTACGTGCTTCCTGCCGCTGTTCGCGACACCATGGGAAGCGCGACGTCTTCTTTCTCCCGTGCAGAGAATCCCAGTGCTCTTTTTGCGTCTCCACGCGAGAAAGCGGCGTTCGAGAAGATCGTCTCCGAGTTGCCTGTGCCCCGAGAAGATGGCGCCTACAGCGCGCTGCTGAACGCACCGACGCCGCTGACGCACCTGTCGCAACGTGAAGTCGAGTATCTGAATCAAGAGTACGGCACCACACTCGGTATGGTCGCTGCTGAATGTGGTGCTATGCGGAGACTGAATCTCGTGATGCGCTTTAGTTCAGAACAACCTCAAGTCGGGCAACTTCCGTGTGCTCGTGCGGCTTGCGATCCACCTCCTGCCTCTATGCTGCCGAATGGAGAAGATGACGCCGGATGAGCTCGAGTCATATGCGCCACCCACAGTGAACGCATTGAGCGAGAACGGAGCCGACGTGAAGAAGCGCAGCACACTCGAGAGCCACGTCCAACAGGCCGCAAACGCGCTCTTCCTCGTGCGCAACTTTACCATGCGGTTCGTTGAAAAACAGGACGAGTGCTCGCTGCTAGCTCACTTTAACCAAGTCTCGCTTCCCGACTTCAACGCTGTCGTCTCGCCTCGAAGTGCGTGTGTCTTCATGATGGACTCCTGGAGTGCGTGAATATGAGCTTAAT